>PVKC010016388.1:0-20852 GCA_004027635.1 Crocidura indochinensis
ACATAAATTGTCATGGCCCCCAAAATTTACATGTTTAAATCCTAGCCCGACTCATTATCTAAAAGTATGACCTTGTTTCATTGTGGATATTACAATTAACTTAGTTAAGTCACAGTTGTATATAATATAGACTAGGTAAATAAATTAAATCACCAGATTTTGATAGATTATACTATTTTATTGGATTATACTAGAAAAAAAAGAACTTTTATGTGGTTTCACTGGAATGTAAACAAATGAAATACCGTAAACAAAATGGTGCTTAACTGGAGGAAGGTGTGTGTGGAGTAGATAAACCAAGTAAAGGGGGCAATTAAATCGTTGAGGATAGAAACTCATCTTTAGATGATCTTTAGATCATAATGTAAAAGCATTATTATAATGCTTGCTTGAAGTTATTGATGTTATAAACTAATGCTGTTGCAATAATTTTACATAGAAAATTTTAAGAAAGACACATGTAAAAATACACACAAATAATGGTCTGTGAAACTTCAAGGTATGCTACCATAAGCTCAGGAACTACCAGAAAAGAAGAAACAAATATTTAATGAATCTTTTCTCATGTCTTCAAAAAAAAAAATTTCTACTCACAACTTGACCTGGACATTATAGTATTTCATTTGAAGGAATCCTAGAAAACATATAGATATGAAAGTATAAACTTGATCTGATTGACACATAATATTATGCCCAAACCATCAGAATATATACTCACTTTAAGTTCAAACAAAATATAGACAGATCTCATTCTAGATCAGAAAATGCAATGTTCAAGTCAAACAAAGTATGTTCTTTGACTATACATTTAAAGTAGAAATTAGTAACAGAGGGCTTTTTTTGGCGCCTAACTTACATTTTACTACAAATACGATGAAATATGATTTTTAGATCATCACATATCTTTTACTTTTATTTTTATCTTAATATTTTTAATTATTTTTATTTAAGACTGTGGTTACAAAATTGTTCAATGCTGGTTTCCTTTAGAGAATGTACACCCTCTTCATCAGTGCACCCCTTCTGCCATCGATGTCACCTACCACTTACCCTCTCACCCTTGCCTGTCTCTAAGGCAGGCAATTTGCCTCTCTCTCTCTCTCTCTCTCTCTCTCTCTCTCTCTCTCTCTCTCTCTCTCTCTTTGTGTCTCTGTCTCTCATTCTCTCTGTTTTTCTCTCTTTCCTTTTTGACACTGTGGTTTGCACTATTATTCATGAGTTACTGGAGGGGTACCTAGATTTTAAATTATTACAAAGAATTTAGAAAAAGTCAAAAAAGGGTCTTCATTTTCTTTTCCTTTTTTCTTTTTTCTTGGGGGCGAGAATACCAGGAGGTACTCAGGGTTGACTCTTGGTTCTGCATTCATAAATTACTCCTGGCAGGCCTCAGGAACTATAGGATACCAGGAATCAAACTAGGGTCAGGAAGGTGCAGGGCAAACACCCTAACTGCTGTGCTATCACTTTGGTTCAAGAGTCTCCTATTTATATAATAGTATCTGGGCAAAGCCTTTATAAAGGGACATATATAGTGTAAACCATAAAATTTAGGATTATGTAAATTTTCTCTTTCATAAAAAATGTAACTGTGATGGTGATAAATGTAAACTAAACTTAATATGGATTTCATTTTTCTATATAGACAAATTATTATGCTTTAGACATGAAACTAATATAATATAAAAATATTTTAAAACATTTAAACCAAAAATTAAAATAACATAAGGAAAAATAATGCAAAAACATGCTCAACTATGTTTTCTTATCTACTGTAACAACATAGAAACATTGATTATTTTAGCAACCAAAAAATGGAGGAGGAAAATAAAATATAATCCAACTAAGTGTTAAGATATTATCCAATATATTTGTTTAAATTTATCATGACTTACTTTATGCTCTAGAAATTCTACACTAATCAAAAAGCAGTGGGGCCAGAGCAATAGTATAGTGAATATAATACATGGCTATGTTCAGAACTGATCCTGATTGCATATTCAGCGCCATATGATTCCTCCCGGTCCTGCCAGGAATTAACCTAGAGTATGGAGCTGGTAGCAAACCCTGAGCACCATGAATTGTAACAAAACACACACACACACACACACACACACACACACTCACACACAATAAAGTAGTATTTATTTCTTATAAATTTCTTATAAGTTATATAATCAAAGCTTCAATGTGGCCCCCAAAAAGGCAGGATTAAGATTATACTGTTTTCATAGGAAGAAAATAAGACACAGTGATGTTAAGAAGATATAAAAGTCAATTCTAGTAATCAGTTCTGTGCCTAGTTCACTAAATTACTTAAGTATGCATGTGTGATTGACAATGAACATGATCCTTAATTTAGAAAATGAAGTTTTATATATAGCCATGAAATAATTTGGCAAGATATTCTATCTCATCACTAAAAAATGTGTCAAAGGAAATAATTGTTTCAAATTACATGTGGAAATTGAGTGAGAACTGCGTTGCTTATCATGGTCCCCAAATGAATGTGTACAAAGCTCAAAGCAAAAATCATAATGTCTAATATGAGTGCAGGACAATTGGCCAATTATTTTTTCTCACATGTACCTACCTAATTTTCTCTTCTTTTGTTAGGGTCTCTGCATCCCATTATAGTGCAATCAGTGTAATGAAAGCAGAATAAATAAATAATATGATGCAGGCTCTGTCTTGCAGCAGATATTTGCATTGCATCAGTGAAAATCTGCAGTAATTAAATTAGCTGCAAGAGTGTTTCTTCATTGCCTCCTTAAATGCAAGAGAAATATTCAAAGCAAATTCGATTTTAACAACCAAATATTACATGATAAGAAGGTCAAGCACACCTATATATAATTAAATGTATGCAAATTTTGATACAGGAAAACCTTTAATTTTCAATTAAAATGATAACAGGGCTTGCCCTACATTTTGGATATTCAGATCTCCTACAAATAGGGCAAATATTAAAATGCCATTATACAGAAGCTAGTGTAATAATGAAAATAATTATCTCAATAGGTCTAGTGCCATATCATTCCATTTTCTGTCTAGTCAAAGACCTCCATTAATATTCCAATTAACCAAATCACCAGCCAAGAGTCAAAAAGTAAGTTTCATGTTATTGAGGGAAGGAATTACTTCAATGTCATAGAGAACTTATTTCATTGATGTCATTTAAAATTGATTTTAAATATCAGTGTAGTTATTTGCTAGGAAGGTGATTTTTAAATAAGTTTCTTAGTTTCACCTGGAAAATAGAAATTTATAGTAATTTCTTGTGTTTCTTCAGCTTAAAGAAGTAGAAGTACATAAAGCATGTGGGAATAGTTTCTACATGTAAGGATTCGGTTCTTTACAAAGTAAAATTTCTATCACAGGAGCATCTTGACAGAGACTTGCTTGTTCTTGTGCATGTACTCTGAATTATCTTTTATTTAATTCATTAAAAAAAGTTCATCACATAATTGGCATAGTTGATCACAATAATACATTTGTTTTCAAATAAGTGAAAGCAAAGTTATTTAAAAATGAGAGAAAAAGGGGCCAGCGAGGTGGCGCTAGAGGTAAGGTGTCTGCCTTGCAAGCGCTAGCCAAGGAAAGATCACCACCGCGGTTCAATCCCCCGGCGTCCCATATGGTCCCCCAAGCCAGGGACAATTTCTGAGCACTTAGCCAGGAGTAACACCTGAGCATCAAACGAGTGTGGCCCGAAAAACCAAGAGAGAGAGAGAGAGAGAGAGAGAGAATAAAAAAGTAAAAGGAAGGAAGGAAGGAAGGAAGGAAGAAACCAAGAAAAAGTATAGTAGCAAGCCCATTTGTAAAAATTATTATATCTCCAATGAAGTCATTAATACAATGCAGATAGCTTAGTAAGTTATTGTTGTTAGCCATTCATTCTGTTAAATTGAGGTGCTCTTTTAGGGTTGAAAAATAAAGTTGCCCAGAAATTTAAAGCACTGTTACTGATATTGTAACTTTTTTTTATTTTAATCATAGTGGTTTACATGTCGTTCACAGTAATATTCCAGTTACATATAAACATTGAATCACCGAGTTGTCCTCCCTCCACCTCCGTTCCCATTCTGCCTGTACTCAGCTGCCAGGCCTCCCGGAAGAAGGAAGACATGGGGAGAGAGTGCCTGCAATCACTGAGAGAAGTCCTGGTGATATTAGTCTCAAAAACAGCATACAGGAAGTATGGTCAGATCGGTGTTCCTGAAAAGAATCATAGAGTGTCAACGAAGAGGCAGGGCTACCTTGAAAACAATGATTATGGGTGATGGAATCAGCAGGAATGGGCTTTGGCAGGGTGGGGGCTTGGACCACTCTGTCCTCCCAAAATGGCCACCGTTCTGCTGCTTTGGCCAGTGTAACAATAGTATGTCAAGCCTCAATTTACATCTTGTATGAGAATAGAGCGAGCCTATGGAGCTGGCACTGTTCAGATATGACAACTGCATTTGTGCGTGTGGTTGCAGCTGCCAGGCTTTCCTTGAAGAAGGGAGATACTGGGGGAAGGGTTCCCACTCACTCAAAAGAACCCTAGTGATATCATCCCATAATTGTATTAGGTCAGGTTGCATTCAACCTCAAGAAAGTAATTAAAGACATGGATGAACACTTCTTATTGATCAGGGGAACAATAAACCAAGAAGTACTAATTCTAATCAACATATATGCCTCAAATGTTGGATCAGCAAAGTATGTAAGGCTTTTGTTCACAAAATATATTGATGGAAATGTGATAGTAATGGGAGATTCCAAATGCAACTCTTAACACTGGATAGATAAACTAGACAGAACTTAAGGAAGGACCTACGTGTCCTAAATGAGAAACTAGAAAGCTGAGACTAATGAAACTATATACACCTTCCATCTTCAAAAAGTTGAATATACAGTCTTTTCAAATGCACATAGAACATTCTCTAAGGTATGTCACATAGGGCATAAATCTAACTTAGAAAACTTCACAATTATAAGAAACATGTGAAGCATCCTATGAGACCACAATGTCACAGAAATAGGGATTGACTGTAAAAAGAGGATATGGAGAAATTCTAATGCCTGGAGTCTTAACAACATGCAGCTTAGTAACTGCTATATCAAAGAGGAAATCAAAGAAGAAATAAAGAGATTCATTGAGACTAATAATAATGAAAAAAACAGGTTACTAAAATTTATGGAACACATTAAAAAAATAGTACTTAATAAGAAAATTGCAGTGATGTTTACCTACATAGGAAAGAAAAAAATTATAAAATCAACAACCTAAACATACCCCTTAAATATCTTGAAAACAACAAAAAAGAACACAAACAAAAATAGAAGAGAAGAAATATTAAAAACTGGGGCCGGGCAGTGGCGCTGGAGGTAAGGTGCCTGCGCTAACCTAGGACGGACCGCGGTTCGATCCCCCGGTTCCCCATATGGTCCCCCGTGCCTGCCAGGAGCGACTTCTGAGCGAATAGCCAGGAGTAACCCCTGAGCGTCACCGGGTGTGGCCCAAAAACCAAAAAAAAAAAAAGAGAGAGGAAAAAAAAGGAAATATTAAAAACTAGAGCATATATTAATGATATAAAAACCAACAAAACAATAAACAATATAATCATTGTTGTATTTATATAACTAATTACATAAGAAGCTGGTTTTTTTGAAAAAAATAAACAAGATAGACAAACCATTAACAATACAGGAAAAAAAGATAAAGCACTTAAATAAATCATATCAGAAAAGAAAGGGAAAATACTAGGAAATCCAAGACATCAATAGAGCTTACTATGAACAACAACTGTATTCTGTTAAGCTAGAGAACCTAGAATATATGGACAGATTTCTGGTAGCATCCTCCCTAAACTGAATAAGGAAGATGTTATATAGCCTAAGAAGCAATAGCTAATCACAAGCAAGGAAATTGAAACAGTTTTGGGGTCACACCCGGCAGTGCTCAGGGGTTACTCCTGGCTCCACACTCAGAAATTGCTCCTGGCAGGCACGGGGGACCATATGGGGCACTGGGATTCAAACCGATGACCTTTTGCATGAAAGGACTTACCTCCATGCCATCTCCCGGGCCCCTTGAAACAGTAATTAAGATCCCCCCAAGAATAAAAGTGCAGGACCAGATTTATTTGCAGGTGAGTTTTATCAAACATTCAGAGAATTGCTACCATTGATCCTTAAACTCCTCCAAAATATCGAAGAGAAGGGAATCTTCCCTAACATTTTCTATGAAGCTATCATCACATTGCTTCCCAAAGCTTAAAGAGATACTACCAAGAAAGAAAACAACAGATCAATTTCACTGATGAACATTAATGCAAAAATCCTCAACATAATCTTAGCAAAACAATTCATTCAACATATCAAAAAAAAAATGATACATCATTATCAATGGGTTTCATCCCAAGGATGCAAGGATGGCTGTATATAAACAAATCAATAAACATCATATACCACATAAGTAAAAAAGAAAATATAAAACATATGATCATATCAATCAATGCAGAAACAGAATTTGAAACACCCATTCATGATTAAAACCCTCATCAAAATAAGTGTTGAAGAAACCTTTCTCAAGATACACACACTATTTATAATAATATACATAGAATAATAGTATTGGTCTATAGCCAATACTATTCTTTTTTTTTAATACTTTTTTTTTATTTTAATCATAGTGGTTTTCATAATATTCACAGTAATATTCCATTTACTATTCTTAATGATGAGTAACTGAAGCATTCCTCTGAGGTCAGGCACAAGACAGGGGTGTGCTTTGTCTCCACTCTTATTCAACATAGCAATAGCAATCAGGCAAGAGAAGGAAATCAAAGGGACCCAAATTGGGAAAGAGGAAGTTAAATTGTCTCTATTTGCAGATGACAAGATGATATACATCAAAGACCTTAAAGACGCCACAAAAAGAAGTTCTAGAAACAATACACAACCAATACAGGAAAGTGGCCTGCTACAAAGTCAATACACAAGATACAGCTGCATTTCTTTATACAAATAGCAACTCAGAGGAGAAAAAGATTAAAGTCTATCCCATTTAAAATAGTGTGAAAACCATAAAGTACACAGGAATCTACTTAACAAGAGGCAAGAGACCTATACTATAAAAGTTCAAGATACTGAATAAATTGAAGACCTAAGGAAAAGAAAAAAATTCCAGGCTCATGGAGTGGAACAACCAGTGTTATCAAAATGACCATCCTACCTAAACTACTGTATAAATTCAAATAATCCCAATTCAAATTCAGACAACATTATTCAAGGACTTAGAACAGTCCTTAGAACAATAAAGTTTATGTGGGATCATAAAAGACCTAGGATAGTCAAAAAATTGAAATACAAGAAATTAGAAGGCATTTCATTACCTAACTTGAAACTGTACCACAAATTCATAATAATAAAAGCAGCATGGTATTGGAACAAAGGCAGACTTTTAGAACAATCAGTCAGACTGGAATAGTCACTGACAAAACCCCAAATATGAAGTCAATTAATCTTTCATAAAGGAGCTGAGAACAATGAAATGGAATAATGACAGTCTCTTCAAAAAATAGTGTTGGGGGGCCTGGGAGATAGCATAGAGGTAAGGCATTTGCCTTTCATGCAAAAGGTCATCGGTTCGAATCCCAGTGCCCCATATGGTCCCCCGTGCCTGCCAGGAGCAATTTCTGAGCATGGAGCCAGGAGTAACCCCTGAGCACTGCCGGGTGTGACCCAAAAACCACAAAAAAAAAAAAAATAGTGTTGGGACCATTGGATTAGCACATGTAAATAATTGAAGTTAGATCTATACCACACACCTTATACAAAAGTCAATTCAAAGTGGATCAAAGACCTTGAGATCAGACCAGAATCCATAAAGTACAATAAGACAAACATAGGCAGTACACTCTTAGACCTAGACCTCAATGGAGTTTTCAGGGTTATGATGCAGATGACAAGGACTATACTATAGTCACTATAGAATCAAATCTGAATAAATAAGACTACATCAAACTAAAACATTTCTGTATGGCTAAAGAAATATATGGGCTAAAAACGAAAGTACAGCTGACTTAGTGGGAGAAAATATTTGCATTCAACAAGTTAGACAAAAGGTTGATATCTAGGATATACAACGTATTCACAATGTTTAACCCCACAAAATCTTAAAACCCATTAAAAATGGGAGCAGATCGGGCCAGAGAGATAGCAAAGGAGTATTTGCCTTGCAAGCTGCCAATCCAGGACCTAAGGTGATTGGTTCGAATCCCGGCATCCCATATGTCCCCCGTGCCTGCCAGAAGCTATTTCTGAGCAGATAGCCAGGAGTAAACATTGAGTGACGCCGGGTGTGGCCCAAAAAAAGGGGGGGAGGGGGGGCAGAAATGAATAGAAATATCTCTGAAGAAGACCAACAGATCAAAAACAGAGTCATGCAAAAAGCTAATCATCACTTATCTTTAGGGAAATCCAAATCAAGATGACAATAAGATACCAATGAGGATGGCATATATCAAAAATAAAAGGAGAGCAGGAGCGATAGCACATTGGGTAGAGTGCAGGCCTTGCACAAGGCCAACCTTGTGCAAGCATTGCCTATGGTCCATCAATCATGCCTATGCTCTGAGCACAGAGCCAGGAATAACCCCTGAACACTGCCAGGTGTGACTCAAAAACAAAGCAAACAAAAATATTGGGAACAATTTGTGTTGATGGAGATGTGGTGAAATAGGAACTCTCAACCACTGCTGGTGGGATACTGGATACGCATGATCTAACCACTATGGAAAACATTCTGGAAGGTTCTCAGTAAACTCAGAATTGAACTGTCATTTGAGCCACAAATCCTGCTTTTGGAAATACATTCCCAGAACAAAGCAAACAAACAAAGCCACTCATGAAAAAGGATGTATACATACCACTATTCATTGCAGTACTCAATACAATAGCTAAGAGTTGCACTCAGTCTAGATGTTCAACTCCAAACAAGTAGATCATGAATGTGTGGTACATATATACAATTGAATACTACATAGCTTTAAGGAATGATACCATCATGCAATTCACTGCAAATGGATAGAGCTGGAATATTATGTTAAAATATGTAAACCAGAAGAAGAAGCATAAATACAATATATTATCACTTATATGTGGTATGTAAAACTGCATAAAGATATGCAATGGTGGGAGGCGGGCTGTGGCGCTGGAGGTAAGGTGCCTGCGCTATCCTAGGACGGACCGTGGTTTCATCCCCCGGTTCCCCATATGGTCCCCCGTGCCTGCCAGGAGCGATTTCTGAGCGAATAGCCAGGAGTAACCCCTGAGCGTCACCGGGTGTGGCCCAAAAACCAAAAACAAAACAAAAAAAAAAAAGATATGCAATGGCTTAAGTAGGAATTGTCAAGAATACCTTAGGCCCCAGAATAAACTGAGGAGAAAGAAAAAAATTTGAGTAGAGGAGGAGAAAAACACATATGAAAAAAATAACAGAAGACAGAGACTAAGCGGTCTCAAGTGCATAGATAGTGGTAAGAAAGGACAGAACTGGGGTCAGAGCTATAGCACAGTAATAGGAATTTGGCCTTGCATGCAGCTGACCCAGGATGGATCTCAGTGTCCCCCAAGCCAGGCCTGATTTCTGGGCACAAAGCCAGGTGTAACCCCTGAGCATCACTGGATGTAGCCCAAAAAACAAAACGAAACAAAATAATGAAAGAAAGAACATAACTAAATATACAAACCAGAATTAACAACAAAGGACTCAGGAGACCCAAAACTTACAGTCAAACTTAAAAAGGTGCTTGTTGTGATGGCAGACTTCGGTAAGGGGTGGAGAGTGAGGGTGGCATGGGGTGACTCTGGGAATATTGGTGGAGGGAAGTTGACACTGGTGTGGAATTAGTCCTGAAATATTGTGTGTCTAAAACCCAACTATAAATAATTTTGTAAATCATAGTGGTTTAAGTAAAGAATTAAATAATAATAATAATAATAATCTGCACTCTGGAATAGTTAAAACCATAAACTTATATATATATTATATATTTATATATACAAAATTTGTATATATTTTTCTCATAAGGGAGTTGAAAGGTTTTGTTTTGGTTTGGGAATTATTGGTTTTTTTTTTTTTTGGTTTGGTTGGAGTATTTTGTTTTTAGTGGGCTTTTTATTTTGTTTGGTTTGGTTTTTGAGTCACACCTAGTTGTGTTTAGAATTTACTCTTGTCTCTGCTCAGAGGTCATTTATATCAGCGTTCAAGGTATCCTGATGGTTCCATGGGGACCATGTGCAGTACCTAGAATTGAGCTACCAGCCTTGACCCCCAAAGTGTCTCTCTGGCTGTGTTACATATTTTATTATAGTTATGCAGCTCTGTAGACCATACAGGATGGATTATTTGGATTTAAGTAGCATTGTCTTTGCTTTCGAGATCAAATAAGAACTTAATTATAAGCCATGTCATTTGAGATTTTAAATTTGAGTATGCTTATGCCACTCCTAGGGATTAGGAACAAAAAAATACAGTTCAAAAACCCCTTCCTCATACCTATAGTCATTGCAGCACTATTTACGATAGCCAGACTCTGGAAACAACCAAGATGCCCTTCAACAGATGAATTGCTAAAGAAACAGTGCTACATCTACACAGTGGAATATTATGCAGCCGTCAAGAAAGATGAGGTCGTGAAATTTTTCTATACATGGCTGTACATGGAATCTATTATGCTGAGTGAAATAAGTCAGAGGGAGAGAGATAGACGCAGAATAGCCTCACTTATCTATGTATTTTAAGAAAAATAAAAGACATTATTGTAATAACACCCAGAGACAATAGAGATGAGTTCTGGAAGGATCAGTTCACGATTAGCTCACCACAAAAAGTGGTGAGTGCAGTTAGAGAAATAACTACACTGACAACTATCATAACAATGTGAATGAATAAGGAAAGTAGAATGCCTGTCTCAAATACAGGTGGGGAAGTTGGGGAAGAGGGAGATGGAGAGCAATGATGATAGGAATGGTGCACTGGTGTAGGGGGATGTTGTTTATATGATTGAAACCCAACTATAATCATGTCTGTAATTAAGCTGCTTAAATTTATATTAAAAAATATAAATAAAACTTTAAAAAAATTTTGAGTAAGCTTAATCTTGGAGATAGATCCCAAAAAGGGGTCTCTCATTTTAAAGGAAAAGGGTCCTCTCAATTAGAAACTCCTTTGTCAAACTGAGAATCAGTTGCCCTTCCTAGAATAATGAGGGTAACGGTGGAGGAATTATTTGGTGGAGAGCTATTTTTTTGGAATAATATAGGCAGTTGTATTGAGGGCTGTCTGAACTTTCTAAATGGCATTTCTGTAAGACCTTGGCCCCCCTTCCTACTTGTGTTATCCTATGAAACCCATTACAGAAAAAACTCCTGTCTGGCTGGAGTCTTTCCTGAGCAGCAACAGGAGGAAGGTGTGTTGTTACACTTAGAACACAAAGGCTGTTGCAGACACTAAATTTATGATAAAATCATGACTCCTAAACCTGGAGGATTGTCAAGGAAAACTATTATGAACATGCTCTGAATATATATTATATTCGGAAAAAGGATATTTGAAGTTAAATTATGAATGCATCCAATTATGTATACAAAACATCCCTACAAAATATATGGCCCTAAGAATGAATAATTTAGGGTTGTCTGAGGTCAAAAATATCTTAAAGAGAAAGGTAATATTGGCAATAGTAACTGTGAAAGCTACTCCCATGTTAAAAGAGTATTGTTGAGAGTATCAACAAACCAGGAACAAAACAGAACCTAGGAAATAAAACTTAGGACTAAGTTCCACATCATTCCTTGGGATGGGAGTAAGGCAGCTGGTGTCAGCAGATGACTTCTAGAGAAAGTAAGGAGAAATAATATAGACTAATGACAGAAAATTCAAAACTGAATTTAAGGAGAGGAATTAAAAATGATCTAAAATCAACAAAGTGCACAGATTCGCTCTCTGCAGGCTCATTTGTATAAGATGCATGAAAGAAAATATAGTCAGAACTCAGCAGGTTGCAGAGGAAGAAGTATCTAGATCCAGTGAAACATAGCATAAATATTAAATACAGAAAAGAAACCAGAAATTCAGAGGAATTTGCCAAAGACTGTCTGTCTCATCAGTTCAAAGCCATCAAGAACAAAATTTGTCTGACCAACGGACTTTGTATAGCAAGGAAGGTATCCACAGTAATCATAAAATACAATGATCTCTTTTCTTTATACATTCAATCTACAGTTCTTTTATTTAATCTATGTGGGGGTTTTTTAGTGTTTTGCAACTTACACTAAGCAAGAATGAAAGCATGTATTCCAGTGATTTACCTCCTACTGAAGGATTCTAAAGAAGATCTAATGAGAATTATCAGTTCTGGGCTGTGATTTCAAGCAGAATTTGAAGAAGCAAGAAATATCTAAGGGGCTAGAAAAATACTTCAAAGATTAAGACTCTTTCTGTCTTGAATGAGACCAACTCAGTTTCAATCTCCTACACCAAGTAGGGACTTCCAAGCACTGCCAGAGTGACCCTTGAACAGAGTCAGGAGTAAGCCTGAACATAAGAGTGGGTATGTTTCTCCCCCCCCCAAAAAAAATATTACAGTAGCTGTACACCACAGACATTGAATAAATACACAGAAAATTGCTACAATTAGAGAATTTATTCTATGTGTTAAAATCTGCAAAATAAAATAATATTTTAAGCTCAAGGGAAATGGAAATAAGGGAGTGTTTCTGTCTAAGTTTATAAACAGCACCAGAGTTAGAGCCAATATATATATAATTGTTTTAGTTTCATGTGGATAACAGGGTTGCAACCTTTTTTTAAATTTATGGGATTGATGTACAAGGTCATCACACACTACCATCACTTAAGTGCCCATGACTCTATGTGACCTCCAGTTTAACCTTGAATTTTTCTTTTTATTCTTCTCTTTATTTTTAGATTTTTGAGTTCACAATCTTTTTTAGAGATGGGGGAGGCAAAGAGGGGGAGAAAGGGGTGAAAGGGAGAAGGAGGGAAAAGGAGGAAGAAGGAAGGAGGGGGAGAAAGTTCACAATCTTTTGAATACACAACATTCAGAAAATAAACACACTTCCGCTAGAAAGATGAGAGTGAAGAATGAGGCTTAAAGGTAATTTAGTGACCTTTCATTATTAATGAATAATGTTGCCTCCACCCTTATGGAACACTCTATTGGTGAGTGTCCTAATTCTCTCTTCTATCTGCCACCTCTCTCAGAAAAAAAACAATCCAGAAGATAAGCTTTTTGCATTAGCTACCCCAAGTCCCTTTAATATGTAAACGCTTAGCTGGGTTAAATTAGAATAAATAGCAATTGTGTTTTCCCTCTTCCTGTCTTTATAGGTCCTAAATAATAAATACTGTACATGAAGGACAGCCAAGGCTCTCAGTCCTTAAGGCTCTTAGTCCCCTAACCCATGCTTTTATCTTAGGTCTTTCTGCTTTTGCTTCTTTTTGTTTTTGTTTTTGTTGGGGGCGGGGGGTGGGCACAACAAGCAGTGCTCAGGTTTTATTCCTGGCTCTGTCCTCAGGAATTACTTCTGACAATGTTTATGGGACTGTATGAGATACCAGGGATTGAACTGCATTCTATAAAGCAGATGGCCCTATCTTGTTTTCTTAATCCTGCTTCAGGCCCAGGTAAAGAAAACAAACATCTTAGTTCTGTGCTATTTGTCTGAATCCAGAACTATATTTCCCAGAGTGGGTCCTGGAAATGATCCAGGAGTATGATAGTAGCCTTGGGTGCAATTGGGGAATGGGCTACTTCCTGTATATTCACTTAAAAATATAGATTTCCAGTGAGGTGTTTTTTGTTTTTTTGTTTTTTTCCCTGAAAAGAAGTAGTAGATCACAAAAATTTAAGATCCTCTGCACTAGAGGACTCTGGCTGACTTCAGATCATACCGTTTATCCAATATTAAGAGCCCTTGACATGAATCTTTCAATATAGTCTGACATCACTTTAGTTCAAAATAATACATGAAAAGTTAGAGGGTCATGGCACATACAAATCCTAAAATTATGAGCTGTGAGAAGTTTAGCTTTTAATGTTTTATGACAGGCTAAAGAGATAACTCAATGAGCTAGGCACATGCTCTTCATGTAAGAGGTCCAAGTTCATTCTCTAGTACTGTGTGGTCCCTTAAGCCAAGAGTAATTTAGCAGCACTGTAAGTCAGGATTTCCCCAAAAAAAAATTAAATAAAAAATAGACACGATGAATCACTATGATAATAAATTATATCTAGTTAGTCTTTCATATGAAAGATTCTTGACCCTATACAAAATATTACATACCACAAGTGTACCAGGGAGGTTTAAAAGTAGCTCAATGGTTAAATCACCTTTCTTTCAAACACATGCCAAAATTTGATCCCCAGTGTTACTCACATAAACATGCATGATCCCTACCACCAGATTGCATAAACTCCACAAATACCCGGTGTGACCACCAGCAAAATTTTGTGTAATTCCCCCAGAAGAAACCAAAGGAAGCAATGTGGCATGTGTGCAACAGCACAAGCAAATACCACAACCAAAATTTTCAGACTGCATAGCTACAACAATAAACAACAAGACAAAAGAAAAAAATAATTTTGTTTTTGTTTTTGTTCTGGGCCATATCTGTTGATGCTCAGGGGTTACTCTTGTCTAAGAGCTCAGAAATCACTCCTTGGAGGGATCATACGGGATGCCAGGGGATTTAACCTTGGTCCATCCTTGGCTAGTGCATGTAATGCAGACACCTGACGTCTAGTGCCACTGCTCCAGCCACAGAAAAAAAAAATTTTTTTGAAAAAATGTAAGAAATAACAGGAAGACCTTTTCCTTTCTGGAGCTTCGTCATGCAGCTGTTTGGAGAGTGGTCTGCAGAGTGAAGAAGGATAACATGAGGAATTTTAAAAATCTTTTCTTTATCTAAGTATGTGATTATTTGGGCGAGCACCTTCTGGTTCAGAACTGGCTCACCAGTGTTCTGGGTCAGAAACTAAGGGTTTAGATTCTAGAAAATGGGGCTCAGAACATGGACTCGTCTGGATCTTGCTGAGCTAATTTCAGGCTTTTCTGAATATGGGTTCCACCGTTTTGGATTTGTGAGTTGGTCTCTCGTTGGTTTGCAGATAGGACTAGGAACATGATAAATATGGATGTTGTGATTTGTTTGATGGAAATGTGTATGTTGGTTTTATTTGTTGAATTTTAAGAATTCTGAGATAAAGAAAATGCAGGCAGAAAACTTAGACTTAGCACAGAAAATGTCGGATGTACTTTTAAAATACTTTGACTTATCTCAGAAAATGTGAGTTGTTGTTTTTTTTTTTTTTTCAGTTTTTTCTGAAAGTCAGAAAAGACTGAACCCACAGATTTTGAACTACTTCTGAGCACATAGCCAGGAGTAATCCCTGAGCATCCCCCGGTATGGCACCCCCAAAAAAAACAACAAAAAGAGGTTAGAAACTGCTCCTACACCATCACCTACTGGCAATGGGCTAGAAAACCCTTTAGTTCCAAGAGTTAGCAGAGGTCAGGCAGGACCTATGGAAAATTTAGAGAGCCATACAAATGTTTTGCCCAGAAATGCTGATTGTATGGCAAGAAACTAATATAGCCCATTCAGCTGAGGAAGAGGGCAGATCTGTAAACCTATTAGTCACACTCCCTTCACCACAAACTTATAGGGAGTGTGGTACATCTTATGCCTGCCCCACAGAATTTCAAGGAAAGTGGGCCAAACCCACTATGTTCCCCAAAACGGCTTGTTGTAAGAGATGGGTATAAGTACAGATTTGGAAGTAAGTTTTCCTCACCAGGAAAACAATTCACCTAAGCAAATAGTTCTTAGAGAGGTCAGGATTAATATGGATTCTGAAATATACCATTGGAAAAATATTCGACCTCAGGCTAGTTCTGCAAGGAATTGGTAATGAGATAGAGTCAGGAATAAATTTTTCCCAACCAAGAAGAAGAAACAGCTTAGGTTTAAGTATACACAGTCTTAGTCAGTTTAAGAAAGTACTCAGTATGATCCTCTTGCTCCTTATTGTATTACACAACTTGATATCTGGAGTAATGATGCAAATTGGACCCACAGAGATTATAAATGTGTGGCGAATATCTGTCTCGACCCATCTCAATGTTTGCAATGGAAAATGTATTTCCATAAGCTGGCTCGAGACAGACTTAAAAATACTAGATCACTCTGGAAAGGTGGTTGCAGGAATCCAGTTGAATTATGACATACATTTAGAAGGGGAATTCAGAGATGTGGATAAGAAGGCTAGATTACCATGTGCTGTTTTAAGAATGATTGGTGATCTCGCTTTACAGGCTTGGAAAAAGGTTGACTCGAAAGCTGAGTATATTGATAGCTATGCCAAGTTTGTTCGGGGGCTACAGAGCCACATGCAGATTTTATAGGCAGATTGAAAATGCAGTTGAGAGACAGGTGGAAGATATTGATGCCAGGCAACATCTGATAAAAACTTTAGCAATTGATAATGCTAATGGTCCATGTCAGGCAATATTACACCCTGTAAGAGAAAAGGAGGATGTAATGGGATACCTACATGCTTGCAGAAAAGTCAGTTATGATAACCCCACACCACAGTTTACACTGTGGTAAACTTACTCCCTGACTGAAAAAAAATAAAAGACTTTGGAGCAAAAAGATTAAATTATCTTCTAAAGAAATGTTGTACTCCAACAAGGTGGTACATAAAGCTCTATAAAAGAAAGCAAATAGACACTCAAAAATATGCTGCATTGAAAAATAAAAGTATACTGTCAGGGGTTTAGAATGATAGCACAGCTGTAGGACATTGCTTTGTAATCTGTCTCCTAGATTCTATCCCTGGTATCCCATATGATCCTCAGAATCTCCAGGAATAATTTCTGAGAGCCAGGAGTAACCCCTAAAAGCAATCAGGTATAGTCCAAGCACCCACCCCAAAAAGACCTCTAGAATTTTAGAAGGAAACAGATCTTTCTTCACACACGCACACACACACACACACACACACACACACACACACACACACACACACCTTCCTCATAAAAGGCCGTTCGGAATATGTTTGGAGCACTGTAGGATAATGAAAGCAAGAACTCAAAGAGAGAGGCATAGAAGCTTATCTATAGGCTTTGCTTAAGACATGCATGTTTTCAGTTTAACAAACAAGAGAAAATCCCAATTGAATTTCTTCACCAACAATCGACAGGGATCATTATGCCCAATCTAGAACTGCTAAATCTGAATATCAACACGTTTAATGTAGCTTACCCCAAAACCACTCAACTGACACTATTTTATAGTAAAACAGATAGCAGCAAATTAAAATCTCAAGTTCCAGCACCATTTATTTTAGAATTTTTTTTCATTTTCCCTTAAACAGGCAAGTAGGGGGATAAAAGTATTATTTGGAAGGTACGTAGATAGGCAGAGCAATTCAAAACAATAGAGTGGATCAAGTCTCCTGCCAAGCTAAGAAACATTACAGAGATATCACTATGTGTGAAATGAATCTTCCAAGCCTTAACATTTCATTCTTTCTTCCCTCTAAAATTTAGTTGAGAAAATTCAAGGTAAAACATCCTTTTTTGGATCCAGCAATGTCCACTACCTTTGACCTCAATACGATTTCTACACATATGAAAGTAGAAATTGGCTTTTTACAGTAGATCGATAAAAAAAAAAACTCTCTGAGAATGAGCAAAATGCCTTCCAGAAACAGTTCTGTCTTTACATCTCATAAAATGACCTCAGACTCGAGAAAAAAAAAACCTGTATTTTTCCAGTGACATATTTCCCCATATCACAGAACTGCACGTTGCTTTTACTATGCAGGGCGCCATGACAGCTGCAAAATTTATCAACTTGTTAGACACTTTTCAGTATACTGGGATCTTTATGCTATTCCATTTTACTTGTATGCATATAGAGAAAAGAGAAATTGAATTCGAATATCAGCATTAGTAAATATCATACCAAAACCATAAAAGAGTAAATCCTCCATCCTACATTTTCTACATCTTTCGATATCTCCACCTTCCCTTCAATTCCACTTTTTTTTCTGACAGAAAAGTACATAAAGAAGCAAGAATATTTCAGAATTGCATTTTATTACAGTTTAAGTATCAGAACTTATGCTGGGGAAAGCCATTTTTATGTGCAAGTTACACAAATACTGTACAACTTTGAGATAGACTTCACTAGACTTAGGGAAACGTTTTAGATTCTATTTTCACATATCACAATTTTATAGACAACATTTAAACTTACAGAAAAATGCAAGGTAATACATTATTTTCCATTAAAGAGATATATTTGGAGCTTGATTTTCAAGCCCATGTTCTCCCTTGCATGTCTTTGTACCATGCTATGCTTGCTTATTTCTACTCTGAAAGAATTTGTGTTCTCCATTAAACACATTTCTTCTCTTTCTCTCCGCACATATTTCTAAGCAAGTTTTGTTCAATAAAGAATATGTAGATTTGGGCCCGGAGAGATAGCACAGCGATGTTTGCCTTGCAAGCAGCCGATCCAGGACCAAAGGTGGTTGGTTTGAATCTAGGTGTCCCATATGGTCCCCCGTGCCTGCCAGGAGCTATTTCTGAGCAGACAGCCAGGAGTAACCCCTGAGCACCGCCGGGTGTGGCCCAAAAACCAAAAAAAAAAAAAAAAAAAAAAAAAAGAATATCTAGATTCATTAAAAATTTTTATATTTTTGTTGTTACTCCCTCATTGTTCTTTATGTTTTGTTTTGCTACCTTTTTCTTCTTTTCCTTCCCTTTTCTAAATGGATATTTACAACACCTAGAGGGACTCTTCCTAGATTTTCTGTTTTTCATTTGCCTCCCTCCACCTCTGGTACCAAAACCAGACAGTTGAATGTTGATATGGTGGAATTAAAAACTGATCAGACATGAATACCAAATCCAAAGTCAATAACAACAGAATCAATACCCAATCTACAACAAATTGTACAGTTGCAAATTGAACGGTTGCACTAGCATTACAGGGGTAAAGGAGGGAGATATGGGATGCATGCTGGGAACAGGGGTGGAGGAAGAACAACACTGGTGGTGGGACTGCCCCTCATCCATTGTCACTATATGCCTCAAATATTACTGTGAAATAATTGTCATTCACTTCAACCACAATAAAAAATTAATGAATAAAATAAAAATATATATATTTGGAGGAAAAATATCAATAGAATTTAGAAGTTTGTTGCTTATAGTCTCAGAATCACATATATTTAAAGCTAGTCACAAGTTTAAAGGGAGGAAACAGACCAGTTTAATATTATGTATATATATAAACAGCCTGCTTTCATTTTCTCAATATATTTGATTAAATAATTATCATTCCAATGCTATTTATTACCCCCATGTGTGTATTGCTAAAGCATTACAGTGGAAAATATAAAACAAACCACACAGTTTCAGATTGGTCTTAAAGACATACACCTCCATGCAGCCTTCACAAATTTTTATATCAGGTCACATTGGTTTACATGAGTATACATATTTACCCCTTTTATGGGTGCAGTGTTACTACACTGCACATACCACTACATTGTCAACATGCCCTCACTACAATTATTGGGCCCCTTCAGCTCATTGCCCAGACCTGACTATTTGGGATAGGTCGAAGGATTTATTATCATTGGACAATGTCTCTGACCTTGCTTTATTTTTTATAGACCACAAATGAGTGAGATTAGAAGACACTTGTCTTTCTCCTCGGTCTCATTTCTCTTAGAACTTATTTCACCTCCTTCTACTTTTATGTCATGTTATAGAAAATGGTAAGTGAGAGGACGGAGGTTACATTTTTTCTTAGAGCTGATTGTGTATCATTGTGTATATTTATACATTCTTATCCACTCATTCCACACTGGCAATTGGTTGTTTCAAAAGCCTGTTGTTGGAACAGTGTTGCTTGAGCATAGATGTATCTATGTCATTTTAAATTAGAGATTTTGTATTGATGTTGACTTTTTGGGGGTTTGTTTCTTTGGTTAGCTATTGGTGGGAAGATTCATACTTGACTGTGCTCAGAGGATCATATGTAATGACTGTCGATGCAAGGCAAGTATTTTAACCACTGTATTCTTTGTCTTATTTATGTTTGTTTGGTTTTGTTTGTACAGGGCACAGCTTGCACTACAGTACTTAGATGTACTCCTGCAGTACTGCCTTCAGGACTATTCTTGCTCTGCTCTTGGCACTCTGGAGACTATATGGGTACTGGAGATCAAACCCCTTTGTTGTGGCATGCTAGGTGTGTCATACCTGCTATACTATCTCCACAGTCCAAAACCTTTCCTAAACTGAAATAATCTCAAGTGAAGCTGCTCCTATGATTTAGGATAACTAGATTTGTGTGGGGGTTGTTTGTTTGTTTTTCTTTTTGCTTTTCATTTGAGAAGTTATAGGTGGAAGTCACACCAGCAGTGTTCAGGGCTTACTCCTGACTCCTCAGAGATCACTCCCAATGCTGCTCAGGGGAGCATATGTGGTACAGGGGACCAAACCAGGGTCAGCCAGGAATAAGGCAAGCACTTTACCTACTGTTCTATCTCTCAGCATCTGCTGATATGTTCTTTTAATAGATTTTTAAGAGTGAATTTGATGGATCATATAAAAGTTATTATTTTAGAGACAAAGAAAACATTTTAGAAGTTTCTATAATTTTTATGGAATATTAGTCCATAGAAGATGAACTGGTTTACATTCTCACCAACAGAAAATTAGACACTTATTTTTATACTCCAAACCCTTGTCTT
>PVKC010016389.1:0-20839 GCA_004027635.1 Crocidura indochinensis
TTTCACTCATTCATGAATTTTGACAAATATCTGTTGAGCATTTCACATAATCTAGGAATACATTTTAGGGTGGTTGCTAAAAGACAGCTCAGAATTATTGATATAATGTAAATTTTCTTTCATCTGGTTGGGTAATTATCAGACATAGATATTAACTATGTCTTTGATGAATTAATTATTGAATAAATGATCAATATAGTATTGTAAAATGTACCTTGATATGGCTAAAATAACTACCACAGAGGTAATAGAACTGGGAATATTTTACATTGTATCGGACTAGCTGAATCCAAAATGCTTCCCTGGGTGGATTTTGGCTATTTGTTGAAGAGATAAAAGGCTCATGTACTGATTTGCTTCTACTGTTCATTAATTCCTTAGCTAAATACTAAAACACCTAGAACAGTGCCAAATACCAAAGGAACACTCAATTATATGCTATTCAATGAGGGTGATGACAATAAAAGTTACAAGCCTGGAAAATGAATAGCAACGTTATGATCCCATTTTAACAAGCTGGATAGTTCTCCACAATCACTACATTTCAGTATCTGAGCTTTTCCCTTTTTCCTGTTTTATTTTCCTAAGGAGCATTTTTCTGAAGGGACCAATGAGCCGGTGCCATTTAGTATGTCAGTTACAATTATTTTATTAATATACTGTTACTGAAAGACACATAAGCATTTGTGAATTAACAGTCAAATAACAAAAATATGTCTGATTTTTTTCAGGCGAGGGGATTTAAATCTATCAATTTACCAGCTTATAAAACTTTTAGAAGCAAAGATATTATGAGATTAATGAATCAGCAAGAAATAGTTCTTATAAAAATGGCATGTGAATGTATGTGTTGGCATAATGTTTCTTCCATATGCTTTAAGTGCAGAAGAATAATCGAATCTAAATACTGGTCAGTAGAATGTGTCTAGTCTCATAAACAAGATAGACATCCCTGTGGATCAGAACACAGAAAATGAAAGCTTGAGGAGAGCTAGACAGTGGCAGCTAAGACTTGGCTTCTTCTAGGGAAAAAGTTGAAGACTGTTTCACACAATATGGAACGATCCACTTAAAGACAGGGAACGAAGTTTCCTTAAAAATACATGTATCAAAAAAATAAAATAAATATATGTACCAAACTTCCAAACAACTCAACAATTCCACTTCTGGTCTTTTATTCCCTAAACTCAAAGACTCTAGTTCAAAAGATATTTATACTCTTATAACAATTTCATCACTGTTCACAATAGTCAAGTATGGGAACAACCCAAGTGTCCAAGAACAGGTAATTGGATAAAGAAAAAATATTTTGTGTCTACAATGAAATACTACTCTACTCATCTATGCATCATTATCCTACTAAAAGGGTATAAAGTCTGTCAGAGGAGGGTAGCAGTTATAGAAGATCCCACATCTGTTTTGTCCCATATGTGGAATATAAGTAAATGGAGTTAGTTAGGTTGGAAGTTTGCCTTGAGGGCCTCCAGTAGCTTTTGATTCTCAGCACTATATATAATTCCCCTAAGCCCTTCCAAGAGTGACTTCTCAGCACAGAGCTAGGAGCATGAACTGAGTACTGAAATGTGTGTCCCAAACACACACAAAATGAAGAAGTATAGTAAGGGAATATCCAATGGCCAAAGGTGTCAAAACTGAAGAATTGATTTATGAAACTGAGCTTCAGAGGTTGGAATATGTGGGAGAGGTGAAGAAAAGACACTTTAGAGAGGGCCCCCAAGATATTGGTGGAGAGCACAGACACATTGACAAAGAGTATGACATTGGAGATTCTTATGCATGGAAATCTGTCCTTACAGTATTATAAATGGCTAAAATAAAATCTAGAAAAGGCTAAAGTGGCTCCTTGGGTTCATGAATTTATAGAAAACACTAGACTTGCCAAGTGGAACAAAATTGCAGCTATTCCAAGGTAAGAATATAAATACTAAGCACCCCGATATCATTGAAGAAGACATCAAAAACATGTTCTTATCTAGGACTTGCTATAGTTGTAGGAAATATCCAAAAAAAAATTTTTGTCACTTGCAGTACTCAGGAATCACTCCTAGAAGGGGTCAAGGGACCAAATAGGATGCCAAGAAATTGACACTGGGTTGGTCCGATGCATGGCAAGCTCCCTACTCAATCTTTCTATTGCTTTGTCCCTCCTTTGTCAGCTATTCCATTGGTCTGAAGTTGAGAAACAATAATAAATTCATAGCAGTGAGTCCATGTTCAATGATTAAGCTACTTACCAAGTCTGCTTGCTATCTGCCAGGATCCTTACCATTGATTCTGAGCCTGGAGATTATTTTAAAAATGAACAAGTAGGTCACATGGTTCTCTTGCTTTCTATCTTAGGTTTTGGTCTATTTCATTCCACAATTTGGTTCCATTTCACTTTAAAAATCTCAGCCTATTCAAATATTTCTGCATGTGAGTATCCCAACCAAAATAAAAAACAAGAATAAATGATTGAAATAGTTAACCTGGTCACAGTCCAGCTTTCCATTCTCAGCAATGACATCACAGTTCTTCACCTTCGGAACTAAAAGGCATTTCCCTGAGTCATGGATCATAGAAAATGAAGCCACTTCCCCTGGGTTCAGCTTTCAGAATGTTCCTATGAAAGAAATGCAATCTGACAATCAAAAGCCAATTTCCAGGAAATTAATGAATTTCATTTACTCCAGACACATTTTATAAGCCTTACACATCTCACAAAATCAATTAATAGTATGTCATTGTTTAAAGAATAGAATTTACTTTTCTTAGTGATATTAATATATCTCCTCTTTTAATCAATGACCATTTAGATTAGATGAAATTCTTTAAATGCTTTCATCCTGTTTCATGCAGAAGGTACCAACTAGCTTGGCTCAGCCACCATGAAATATCCTTTTACACACTTCAACCCTCTCTTCTAAGTCCCGAGGGTCTCTTCCCTCAGTCTATTCAATATCTCATCTCTCCCCAGAACTTCTGTGTTATCTTTATTCTATAGCACATGAGTCTCAAGAAAATGACTGGCGTGACTGAAGAATATCAGGAAAGGAAAGTGGATTTCGGATATGTAGAACTTGCAAATAGTTCACATTAATAACTTTACTCTGTTACACTTTTTAGAAGGATCATTACAAAGCAAGACATTTAGTGTCCCCATGCTTGCTTTTAACTTATAAACATATAATATCATTCTCTGTAAAAACACTGATTCATTATTTTGCATTTTTGAAATAGAATCACTTTATCTTAATTAACACTTTCTTTTATCTACTTGAACACGGTGCTTGCTCCATTTGATGCATCTTTCATTTTCACCCATATTTTGGTTATGACCACTATAATATAAATATATAGCCGAGGAAAATAATTCTTTTATTTTTTTTGGTTTTTGGGCCACACCCAGTGACGCTCAGGGGTTACTCCTGGCTATGATCTCAGAAGTCGCTCCTGGCAGGCACGGGGGACCATATGGGAACCGGGGGAATCGAACCGTGGTCCGTCCTAGGCTAGGCAGCAGGCACCTTACCTCCTGCGCCACCTCCCAGGTCCCGGAAAATAATTCTTTGGGTAAATACTCAGGAGTGGAGTTGTTGGGTCATATGGCAGATCATTTAATTCGTTGAGAGGCATCCATACTGTTTTCCATAAGGGCTACACCAATTTCTATTCTTAACAGTCATCTATAAGGGATCCTTCTTTCTTATTCTCACCATAGCTTATTACCCTCTGACTTGTTTTGATTGAACTTCCTAATACATATGAGTTCCTCTTATTATGTCTTTTTCTCATGATTAGTGTGATATTTACCATTGTTCCCCGTGCCCGTTGTCCATTTGTGTGCCCTTTATGTATAAATATTTATGTAAGGCAACACTTTTAAAAACAGTTATCAGAATACATATTCAGTTTCAAAGAGATCCCATCTTTTGCAACAATAGGATGACTCTAGAGGTCATGATATTTTATGCTAAATAACAAAAGTTGGTCATAGAAAGACAAATACAGTAGAGTTTAGTTTGAATGTAGAATCTAAATGGTAAAAGTTAAGAAAATTGAATTCACAGGGTTATAAGGGGTTGTAATGGGAGGGAACTAGGTAGAGTTGATTAAAAAGTTCCAAATCCAGGGGCCTGGGAGATAGCATGGAGGTAAGGTGTTTGCCTTTCATGCAAAACGGTCATCGGTTCGAATCCCGGTGTCCCATATGGTCCCCCGTGCCTGCCAGGAGCAATTTCTGAGCATGGAGCCAGGAGTAACCCCTGAGCACTGCCGGGTGTGACCCCTACTCCCCCCAAAAAAGAAAGTTCCAAATCCAGTAATAACATGACTATGGCAGGAGAATCTAAATACCATATAGTCCCATGCTTACTAACACCATAGTGTATATTTCATGTTTGCTAAAACAATAAAACTCAAATATTCTCAAAAGATTTTAAACTAAATATATAAGATAAATTGATATGGCCAGCTAATGAACTTTATGGGGTCTCAGGGGTGGCTCTTCCTCCTGCTTATGAGAACAGATCCTTGCACTATCCATAGCAAATTCTCTATAACTGAATTTCTTGCAATAAATCAACAGGGCAGGGGAAGATAAGACAAGGGATAGACTGGTAGTGTACATTACTTAAGCACATGGTGATGGTCCTGGAGAGTTGAATGCATCAAGTTTCCTGTTTATTAAAACCTTCCTAAGGGGCTGGGGCAATAGCACAGAGGTAGGGCATTTGCTTTGCATGCAACTGACCTGGGTTAGATTCCCAGCGTCCCATATGGTATCCTAAGCCTGCCAGGGACGATTCTGAATGCAGAGGAGCCAGGAGTAACATCCGAGTGCCACCGGGTGTAATTCAAGAAAAAAAAAAACAAACAGAAAAAACTTCTTGAAATGCCCAACTCAAACTTCAAATTTTAAAACTTGAACCAAGCTTAACCATTTTGTCATTCTTTTTGAAAATGACTATGCTAATTGAAAAGTCATAGAATGTATGCCAATGTCTAGCTCTATGAATAAATGAACCAAAAAAAGAGCATATTTATTATGGATTTGTAACAAATAGCTTATATTCTTTCTTGATCCCACAAAATGTTGAGTTTTCACCACTGGAGAATTTATAATTTATACCAAAGAGACAAAGAATAATGGTTTGGTTTCTCTGGAGTTCAATTTTTTTTAAATAAAGAAATTACAGGGGCTGGGCGGTGGCACTGGAGGTAAGGTGCCTGCCTTGCCTGTGCTAGCCAAGGAAGGACCACTGTTTGATCCCCTGGTTTCCCATATGGTCCCCCAAGCCAGGAACGACTTCTGAGCGCATAGCCAGGAGTAACCCGTGAGCGTCACCGGGTGTGGCCCAAAAACCAAAACAAACAAACAAACAAACAAACAAAGAAATTCCAAGAACCAATGTGAAATTTGCTTCCTCAACATTACTATCACTCATTTATTGTTGAAAAATTAGTGGCCAAAGATAGACTAACATGGTCATTTGTATTAGCTGTTTAGTCATACAAACACATACCTGTGACAATGTCTAGACAGAGAGGATTTACTATTTACTTCAGATGTGCCTTTGGATCCTCTTTTCTCACCTCTTTATGTCTGTCTGGAGTCTTAGATCTTTGTGACAGATTCCAAACAATAATTTATAATTACATTAAGAAGCCCTCCTGGGGCCCGGGAGATAGCATGGAGGTAAGGCATTTGCCTTTCATGCAAAAGGTCATCGGTTCGAATCCCAGTGCCCCATATGGTCCCCCGTGCCTGCCAGGAGCAATTTCTGAGCATGGAGCCAGGAGTAACCCCTGAGCACTGCTGGGTGTGACCCAAAAACCAAAAAATAAATAAATAAATAAATAAATAAATAAATAAATAAAAATATGAAAAAAAAGAAGAAGCCCTCCTATCTGAGAAACATCAATTCAAAAGCTAATGGTACTGTCAGGAATTTTAGATCTAAAGAAATCAACACAGCATCGTATGTTGAAAACTGAACAGTTCTAGAACTGTGGGCATTTGAGTTAAAGATATGGTCATAGAGGCCACTTTTCTGGTCCTGGGTTTGATGAATACAAGAGCTCATATTCCTGTGGTAAATTCTACATTTTTCTATGCATACTAAAACACAGACCTAGAGTCCACTCCTTGCAATGGTCAACCCATTTGTGCAGAGTAAATGGTTTAATTCTAAAGCCTGATGATGTGGTTCTGGCAGGGCTAATGGTGCTTATGGTCCTACTCATGTAGTGGTGAGAAAGGTAGCCTGAGGTTCTGACATCATCCTTTCACATGCAAAGCACGAACTCTTTACCTCTGAACTCTCACCCTGTCCTACTCAACCTTCACCTTTTTCACCTGGATGATTTCCCTTAATCTCGTGAGATCTTGAATATGATCTATCATTATTGGACTTATTTAGAATTTTCCTGTGCTTTGTGATTGTGGCTTTATTCATCTGTTTATTTTCTCGAGGGGGGTTATATGAGTGATGCTCAGGGACTACTCCCTAGACAGTGCTTGGGAGTTTCTCCCAGAAGTGCCCAGGGTGCAGAAATCAAACCCAGGTCCTCACCTATGCAAGGCAAGTGCTCGTGCACTGAATTATATTTCCGATTCTATAACATGCAGTTTCATAATATGTCACACTGTCAAAAATGTTTCACTAATTAAAATAATTTATTCTATTCTTATATGTTTAGCTTACCATGATCATAGGATCTGAAAATAATCATCTTCTCTCCTAAAACATACTTTCTGATTCTAGAGATAGATGCATTATTACTTAATGGTGGCATAAATTTTTTTCTTAGTTAAATTTTAGGCAATTAGGATGGAACATCAATGGGTACTTCAGCTATACCTATCAGCAAAACAGATTTCGGTTGATTACATGGCAATGGTAAAAAATTTCAATGCTGTGTGACTTAAAAACCTTTTATTTTCTTCATCTAAATGCAGAAAGGTAAAGTTACAACACATCCACTGTGTAATTATTCAGTGTCCCTTGACATTTTTTTAAAAATGCCACCTACCTATTCATGCTAAGCATATTGTTACTTCAAGAAAAAGAACATGTTGAATGTCAAGATCCTGATGATCTAAATAATATGACATAGACTATTCTGTGTAATTGCTGTTGAAGCCAAATTGGTCAAATAATTTATTCAGGGACTGTCATCCTGGTGTTTTCAGTGTCAGACCATTTTTCATGATCGTACCAGCCATCAGCACAGCTAATCAGTTCTAAATATACCAAATTAAAGATAATGGAAATTTTGGGAGGAGAAGGCCCAGAGAAATTCAAAGAACATGGGTAGCATTAAAGAGGGTGTTGTCAGCAGAGAGGAGGGGAAGGTGCCTTGTGTGAGTGAAGACATCAGGAAACATTCAGTGGTTTGTTGGTGACATGGACAGAAATAAACTTGTGTGGTATGCACAAGCAAAGATCATTGCTGTGACCCATAGGCTCAATTCAGATTTCCAATTTTAAAAAGACTATGCTATTGGGTAAGAAATGATGGAAGTTTCTGCTTGTATGGAAGGCAGGGTGGGGACAGAGCCCCCAATTTCTTCTCTTTTTTTTTTTACTGACTTTTTAAATAACGATTTCTATTTTGACCAAAGTGGATTACACATCTTTCACAGTAATATTTTAGGTACATATTGACATTGGATCAGGGAAAGTCCCACCACCAAAGTTGGCCTCCTTCCATCCTTTTTCCCAGCATGCATCCCATATTTCTCTTCCTTACCCTCCGGGCTGCTGGTATAAGTGGTCCCCTCTGTGTCTAGCTTGTTGTAGATTGGGTATCGATTTCGTTGTCATTGTATTGGGTTTGGTATTTAAGTCCAGTCATTTTTATTACTACTCTAGTGATCATACATGTATGAGTCGGTGGTTATCCCCATAACAGTATACTTCAAGGGAGGAGAAACCCTGTATCTATTAGGCCAAGGGAATTCCCTTTCTAATTTCCCCAATATTTACTGTGCTTACGCAGGGGAAAAAAAGCACAAAATAATTTTGGGGTGTTAGTTATTGTTGTTGCTATTGTTTTCATTTTTTGCATTTTGTTTAGTTTTTATTTCAGGACTGGTTAGTGTGTGATGTTTTTGTCTTTATTGCTGTGATGTGTCTTGAATTTTTTGTTTGATTTTTCCTTTTATATTGTTGATGTGTTTCTTTTTTGTTTTGTTTTGTTTTTGGGTCACACCCGGCAGTGTTCAGAGGTTACTCCTGGCTCTATGCTCAGAAATCATTCCTGGCAGGCTAGAGGGATCATATGGGATGCCGAGATTTGAACCACTGTCCTTCTCCATGCTATCTCTCCAGCCCCTATTGATGTGTTTGTCTTCCTTTTTATCTTTTTTCTCTCAAATTAATATTTATAACCTCTAGAAGGACTCTACCCATTCTTTGCTTGTTTGATTCTTACCCCCACTATTTTTTTCTTTTCCTCAAACATAACCACATAACTTGAACCAACTTGTTCCACCTTTCAATTTGAGGGGGAAACAATGGAGGACACAAAGACCAAACAGTTTTATGAGCCCCAATTTCTTGACTCAAGGCCCAAGGGACACACTTCTACCCAGGCCTACTCACAGTTAAGGCCCAAGCATATCCTAGCGGAGGCAATGTCGGGGCTATCTAAGGGGTCAAGAGGGCCACCCTGGAAGAGTTGGGGCCTTTTGAGTTGCACCCAATAATTCTCAGAGTACTATGTGGTACATGAAAGGGCAAGTACTTTATCCATTGTATGTACTATCTCCTGATCCTGGTGAAAGTTTTCATGTTCTTTTTGTCAAGAACCAGCTGGATGATAAAAACTAAGATAAACATGAATCTTTAGTTCATAAACATATCTACAGATAGTGCTGTGTAGGCAGAAATCAGCTCCTTGGGAGGATTTTGGAAAGCTAATCTGGCATGGCAATGGAGTTTGCTAGACTTGATGCCTTTGTGCATAACTGTAACAATTCAGTACAGGTAGTTTTAATATTGGAGGCAGCTCATTTCATCTTTGTTCACCTATTAGATGAAGAAGTTTATATTAATCTATTTTCAGGATATTGGTGCCAAGGCAAATACTGTAGATTAATTTGTGTATAGCATAAAATATGATTTTTATAATGGCCCTCGCTTGTTCTTATATATTAAAGAAAAATATGGTAAGGATTATTAGATATTATAGTCTTAATAAATGGAGTGTATTTTCATTAGCAGTTCCTCAGGTTTTTAATAAGAACCAATTTGTGGAAGCTGCTTTTTTACATATCTTACAATAATGTTATAAAAAGTCCATTTTATTTCGATTATAGAACAATTTATGCTTTTTTAAGATACAGCCACAATTATCTTTGCTTCCTGTAATTGTTTTAAATTCATGTGCAAAGCCAAAGTTGGATAATGGAATCTTCATTTGGATGTTACAGTCACAGCACTCTGAAAAGTCTTTCATGCCACAGGCCTGGGTAAACAATTAATAATCAATTTGGAAGCAGATGAAGGCATCGCCTTGCCACTTATTTAAGTCACACACTTCTGCCTGGTATCTGAGTTGTGCATCCTTCTTAACAGGAAACATAGGCATGAATTATTTTCACATTTCCCCCCTTTCCATCATTATGAGATGAAATTAGCAAGTGACTTCTATTAATAGAATCTGAGATGGATATTGGTATTCATATTGTTAATCAAAGTCTCTTTGTTTCTCGCCAGCAAAGGCTGGATTCATGGCCTTCAGATGATCAGTGTGTGGGTAATGGGAGTGCACTAATATTCTGGGTAATGCCCAATTGATATCTGAAACATGAACTTTTATCTCTTTGTGGTTAATTTTCGGATTATGTTAGTGAAATATAAAACACAGGTGGGATGGGAAATTGCATATTAATAAGAAAGGAAGGGAAACTCAGTTTCCATTTAAGCTTGTGGGCTTTTGACTAGAAGCTTGAACTGTTTGAGATTTTTCCTTGCCTTTGTTAGTTGATTTTCTCTTGGAGGGCAAAATATATACCAACCTCATAAGCTTTCAAATGTATGTGGATCCTTTTAAGGTGTTTTACATGCAGTTATTGATATAATTCCATCTATTAATGGCTAGATAAAGGGTAGAGAATTGCAAGTAACATATGGCCATTAGAATGACATTTTCTAATGAGTGTCAATTAATAACTATTAACTTGAATCACTTTCTCCCTCCCTATGGCTTAATGTCTGTCTTTGTTATCAAAAACAAAGATAGTAGACAAGCATGAGTGAGTGAGTTGGGTGACGTGAACATGGAGTTCCCAACCCTTTCCCCCATAACCTCTTACATCTTGTTATTTAATGGTGCTCACTTTGTATTTCAGCCACAAATTCAATATACTTTCCTCATTTTAAGATGTGAATTACTGGGGCCGGAGAGGTAACACTACTATAGAGTGTTTGCCTTGCACTCGGTTGACCCAGGACGGATGCGGGTTTGATCCCTATCATTTTGTATGGTCCCCCTAGCCAGGAGCGATTTCTGAGCACAGAGCCAGGAGTAACCCCTGGCCATCACCAAGTGTGGCTCAAAACAACAACAACTGCAAAAATAATGTGAATTGTTGGGAGTGGAGTCATAACGCAGTGGGCAGGGCACATGCCTTACATACCATTTTATTCTTGAAAGGGTTAGAAAAGGTGAGTTAATATTTTTCATTTTGCTCTCTCAGACTCTCTCAAATAGGAACTATTTAATTTATTCTCTTTCCTTATATTTCTTCTTGAATTTAACAAATATTGCCCAGTTAACTGACAAATATATATATATATATATTTATACAAAACACTATATTTGGCATTACATGATATATAAAAGAAAGTGTGAACATCATTACATCTGTTCTGTAATAATATTTACTCTACAATTTTTTTTTGTTTCGGTGATCACACCCAGCAGTGCTCATGGCTTACTCATGGCTCTAAGCTCAGAGATCACTTCCGATGGGCTCAGGGGACCAAATAGTGATGCCTGGCATCCCGGGTTTGTGGCATGTCAGGTATGTATGTGCCCTATCCACTGTGCTATGGCTTCAGTCCCAATAATTTAGATTCTTAAGATGAGGAAAGGATATTGAACTCATAGCTGCAGTACAATGTGAACACCATTAATAACAATATTTAAGAGGTTATGGGGGGGGAAGGATTGGGGCCTCCATGTTTACCCCATCCATCTCACTCACTCATGCTTGTCCACTGCATTGTCCAAGCACTTGTGCTTAGGACCCCTGGAAATGGCCAAGCTTGTTCACCACCTCTCCTGCCTGCACTGACTGGGATTCCAGCAAAGCCGAATCTTTTCTTCCTGTGCAATTACGGGGAACGTTTTCTCTTGTCAAGAAAAACCAAAACACCACAGAAATTGTCCCTGGTGTCACCCTGCTCTGCATTATTTTATCTTCTAGGTATTCTTCTCTACAAGTTAGTGATTAATGACTTAGCAAAAGAAATAATGTCATGTAACACCCTCCCTCATTTTTGTCTTGTGAAGTAGTGACTTGGAAAGAAATTGAATCAAAAAAGCAGAACTCTACCATGGTAACCAAGATGTCCTGGTGAATTTGGGCTGCACTTCTTTCAGGTTCTTTTGGGTGACAGAATGGCTGGTTCTACTAATCCTCAATTCAATTGTCATAGGTGTGATGCTGTTTTTATTACACACAGACATACACACAGACACACACATACAGACATACACACACAGACACACAGACACAGACACACACACACACACATACACACACACACACTGAATGCTGAATTAACAAATCTAAGATTATAGCGACCAGGTGGTGGCAAAGTCCCAGTGGCTCATAGTCCAAACAATCCCAGACAATCTTGAATGTCTGAGTGACAGATAGGATCACACCAACACATGCTTAGTTATAAAAATTCAGACTCCTTGATATAGCCTCTTTCTGTTTCATGTGCTCAGAGACTCCTCCAATGAGAATAATTGCTTTCGTTTTGGCCATAGCACCTTTCTGCATATTCCCTTTCCTCTCCACCATTGAGGGCTCATTTGGTTACTCAGCACCGGGATTTCAGTGAGTGGAATTCCTTGCTGTCCTTTTTTCTTGCACAGTTAATAGTGACTGACTGTTGGATTCTTATTATAACTCTTCATTTTTTTCTTTTGCCAGACGCAGGGGAAAAGAAACACTCAATCGATACTTCTTTAGTCCAACTTTCTGATAAGTTAAAAATTTCACAGCTAGGACTTATGAAAAAAGAAGAAACTGACCTATTGTCTAGATCTCCTTATTCTGTTTTATTTTTTTTTCACATCCTTTCAGAATTCTTCCTTATACTCGCCTTCAGAACGTGTGCTCAGACCCCATGTTTCTCAAGCACCGAACCTTAATGTCATGTGTATTTCATGCTCTCCTATAAGTCAGAATCCTGAGGCAGGTCAAGTGTGAACCAGATGTCATAACCCACATAAAACTTCCCCTGTCATTCCTTGTACTTTGAGGCACTTTTTTCCCCCAGGGCTACTTAGCTGTGCTTCAATCCTGTTTTTGATGAAAAGTTCAGTATTGTATCTGCTTTCCTAGTTCTGTTGCAATATGCTCAACTGAAAGCATCTTGTAGCATAGACCAAGCTCACGGTCTGTCTTTAAGCAACTTTTATTTCAGTACAACTCACTGCATCTGGCACCTTCCAGACTCCTAAACAAGAGCCTTTGGAAGAAACATGAAACCAAGGGTAGAGATACAAATGTGTTCAAGGAAACAACTTCATACTAGTAAGCACAAAGATTAAAGTTTGATTATTGTCTTCCTTCTACTCCTACATTTTCCCCTCTATGGTCGTGATGATGGGTATACACAAACACACACACACACACACACACACACACACACACACACACACACACACACACCTGATTTCTGTGATGCATATTTGATGTGGAGCTTTTTTTTTTTGTTTTGTTTTTTTGGGTCACACCCGGCAGTGCTCAGGGGTTACTCCTGGCTCCATGCTCAGAAATTGCTCCTGGCAGGCACGGGGGACCATATGGGGCACCGGGATTCGAACCGATGACCTTTTGCATGAAAGGCAAACGCCTTACCTCCATGCTATCTCCCGGGCCCCTGATGTGGAGCTTTTAAAGACTGTGCACTAGACTTAGAACTTGCATACTGGTTGCATGCAAAAGGCTCATACTACCTTTCTTCTGCTCACACATAGTTTGTATGTGGCATGGTAAATGTAGACTGCCATGCTCACATAGGTGCTCACAAGACAGCATTCCTAAACTCAGTTCTCACATCCCATCCCTGCTGTAATACTCACTGATGATCACACATTCTGTGGTGATCCTTGCATACAGTTGGCTGCAGTGTAACCAAAAATCGCTTATGTCACCAGGAGTCCCAGATCTTTCAGGCACAAACCATGGACTCTCCAGGACTATGTCCGGTTCATGTGGGCAGCACATGGGATCGAACTCAAAGACTTAAACTTGTAAGACCAGTTACTGAGCCTTCATCAGCTCCTATAGAGGTCATTCAATTTTTTTTCAAAAGAATCAGATGCCAAAATGTACACTTTGGGGGTGATTTGCTACTTTATAGCTGCTGTTCTCAAGTAAGCTCACATTGGAAAGAAAACTATTTTGTAGGTTTAGAATATGAGAATATCATGTGTAACTTTTGGGATGGGAAGTCATAAGATACTGTGATTAAAGAAAGGTCAGGAAGAAAGAGGCATGAAGGGAAATTTGGGAGAGAGAAATTGAGAGAACTAGGCAAGCTCTCTAGGGAAGATTAAGTGGGAAGAACAAAAAAAAGGGGGTTATGGAAATAAATTGATATGTGAAATAAATGACTAAGTAAGCTGAAGAAGCCAAAATTACATGTGGGAAGATACACTGGGAGCAAGTGAAACGATTCAAAGAGAAAAATTACATGAATTGAGTGGGAGAAATGTGTGATTTTACGAAGCGAAGCATTAAGTGTATCAGTATGGGGAAAAAAATCATATGCAGCTTCAAGAAAATAAAGTTCCTTTAATAAAAATGTGAACAATCACACATAGAAAATGATTCATTGCAGAAGGAAGAGTCTCTAACCAGCCTTGCGGGAGGCTGACCTTTGGAGATGGAAGAACAAATAGAAAATGCCAACAGGGTGTCCGCCAACAGCACAAAGGGAGCCAAAGTTATTGTAAAAAGTCGGAGATTTAAGCCACTATTGTGCAAAAAAAAAAAAAAAAAAAAAGGTTTAAAATGACCTGAACCATAGAACTTGTAAAATGAATTCTAGGAATGGTTTAAAAATGGCTAAAAGAAGACCTCTGTCCACTGAAAACACATTTTAAACCTTCGGAAAAATCAAAGAATACATCTCTCAATAGAGATTTTCAATTTTCATGTTGCTATGCACCTATTTAATTTTTTAGATTAAAAATGTATACAGTATACTAGGGTAAGATTTCCCTTTAATATCAATAAACATCAGAAGAGAATAAGAGAATTATTGTGATTAGAGATAAATCATATGAGAGATAAAAATTGTGATTAGAGATCAATCATATCATCATTCATATGAGAGATAAAAATTGTGGCAAGAAATAAATCAAATCATCATTCCTCTAAGTTGGTTTTTTATTTTATACATGAGTATAACTTGGGAGTCACCATACTTGGAGAATTGCTGTTGTAATTAAGTGTCCTTTATCACAGAGCTTGTCACAAATCCTCAATCCATTCTATTATGCATTATTTTTGCTTGGTGACTACTAATGTTTCCAGTTCATACCTTGTAACTACATTTTGATTTGAATTTTTATCAATGTATTATTATTTCTGAAGGTTTTTTGAGGGAAAGAAAAGTTGGTCCACACTCAACTGTGTTCAAAATTTACTCCTATTTCTGAATTAAGAGATCATTCCTGGCAGTACTTGGGGAACCCGAGGGGTGTTGGGGATCAACATTGTGTATCATTCAAGGCAAGGGCTTGACTTGAAGTACTAGCTCTCTAGTCCAACCAATTTCTATTCTATGTTTGCAGTCAAATAGTTTTCTTTTTGAATTATTTAATCCAGCTCAAGTTCAAATCGAGCTTGATAAATGAGTCAAGATCCTGTTTCTTTAGCATTCTAGGACATTTCCTGTAGTCTTTTCCTCTCCCTCCTTCCATTAGAATATTACTTAGTATTTCTACTAATTAGTCAACAATATAAAGAGACTTAATTAATATTGATAGTACTAACCATATAAAGAAGAATGTATCTAGGTGGGACATAAAATAAACAAAGGAAAATAAAGCAGACAGATCAAGCAGAAAGCTTGTTTCTTCAGCATACACACACCGCACACACATACACACACACACATACACACACACCACACACACATAGTATTAAGAGACAATCACTTATTTCTTGATAATGTATGCTGTATCATTGTAAAACATTGGTGTATTAGTGTGTTTGAATCTGGTGAATACAATAATGTTATTGCATAAAGGTAAATGTTTAAATGTCTCTATTTCTCTTCACACAAACACACATGAAAAGAATAAAATACTCCATAATTTTCACCATAGTGGTTAATGAGGTCGAGACCTTTGACTCATCCAAATTATGTCCATTGAACCCAAACTTAGCAGCAGGAATGTCATTTTGTATGTGTTGTAGTGTTTCTCAGGAAAAATTTACCTCTCCTCAACTTTCTTTGTTCAAAATTATCATTCTTCCTGATGTATGGTATATACTTTAAATTTTAATTGTATAAATGAGACAAGAAATTGGAAAGAGCTGAAACATTTTTGAAATTTATTTGCTCTTTTATAAATTTCAAATGACTTGAGATCTAGTGGACTCACTGTTTTAATATTCCTTTGCATCAGTTACACATGGTAATAAGTATTATCTATGAAACAACTGTCATAGGTATAAAAACATGCAGACATACAAATGATGAAATTTGAAATTTTTGTCCACAGGTAGCATTTTGAAAATATTATCAATGATGCTGTATCCTATGGAGGTGCAATTTATCCAACTGTAGGAGTTTAATATTAAGTTAACAAAAGTATCAAACAGTGAGGATTATAATGCATTATATAAAATTCAACTCTTGAAAATTTCATAAGTAAATACAGAACTGGAAAAATAATTTCAATTAATAATGTTCAATACATAAATGTCAAACTTAATAGTAAAGATGAGAAATGATCTCTTAAAAAATAGGTAATAAGGGGCCAGAGAGATAGCACAGCTGTTGGGCATTTAACTTGCATGCAGTCAACCTGGAAGGGATCCGGTTCGATTCTTGGCATCCCAAATGGTCCCCCAACCTGACAGGAGTGATTTCTGAGTGCACAGCCAGAAGTGATCCCTGAGCACAACTGAGTGTGACTCCAAAACCAATCAATCAATATATAGGTAATAAAAACAGATGTCTGTTATCACCATTTCACACTATTGTACTAGTAAAATCTGACCAGCACTAAAGACAAGAAAAGTCATTTTCTAATTAATTATAATTATTAGGATCAACAATACTTAATGTGAAAAAGTAGTTGGCATATACAACTGAATAGAATTTTTAGGGATCAACAGAGACTATGGGGGACTAAGGCAAACCCCAACACCCTTTCTAGAATGAAGACTTAAAATTCTGAATTTTAAGTGGGCTAAGGGAGGTAGAGAAGGCAAAACTTTGTTGCAGAATGGAAAGACTGTAGATAGAATGCCAGAGCCTCCAAAGAATTAGCCTTAAGCATCAGAGACGTTGTGATCAGCACATATTGCAAGAAGGTTGAACTAAGATGCCGTAAGAACATCAGAAAAGATGAGGGCACTAAAAGGAGCCCCTACTCAACACCTGGAGTCATTTACCTCATGCACAGGCATTGCAGAGATAAAGCAAACAAGGGGAGAGTCTAGGTCTAAGTCTAAAGTCTTAATTTATGTAACTGGATGGAAGGAAGTGAACTGAAATGCCCCAGTGAACTCTCATGAAAGTGCATTGGCGCATTTGGTGGTAGATTTTGTGTGGTAAACCTAATACCACTAAAACACGCAGACATTTACAGTCTAAGTCAGTGTTACCATAAAAACAAAACACAGTCAAACCCACATCGGACACAGTACTAGGTGAAGAACTTTAATGACTCACAAGCTGGGCATAATTATCCTCAGATAAATCTTCCCAGGCATCTGATCAGAGATAAAACAAAATTCAAAGAGATCAAGCTGTTTCCCAGTATCTTAGCAAAGTCTCAGAATGTCTTTTCAATATAAAATTATTCAGAACCCAGGAATAATAAATCCACAATGTCTGTCAACTATTCAAAAATTAACAAGCATGCAGAGAAGCACAACTAGGATGACACATAATGAAGAGAAAACTAAATCAATCAAAACTGCGCTAGACTTTTTTTCCACCCCTTACCCAACATGTAATGAGCTTGGCAGCCATTTCAATCCTCAAAACCAGGAAAGAACCAAACAAGCTGAAAATAAACAAGTCTTTTTAGATTCATTAGAGAGATGAGGTCACTAAGCAAATATCTGTAGCAAAATTGGAGAGATGGGTAGATACACAAAAATTAAAACCTTTCAAACAGAAGTTTATGAAAACCCACTGCAAAGCCAGGACCTAGCACATCAGGTTCAGATTTTCACAGAGTAATTATAAGCATATAAAAAAAAGCAAAACATCATTTAAAGGAATGACACTCATAAGAAACAGGTCCAGGTATGGCAGAAACCTTGTAGTTATCAGACCTAAATTTTAAAATAACTGGGACTAGGATGCTAAGTTTTACTAAGCCAAAATGTCAATATAAGCCAAAATATACAGCTAAATGGTTTAAATGTGAACCATCTGAATGTATCAGTTAAAGGACAGAGATTAGAAGAGAAGGGAATAGACTTTTGAAAAAGAGAAACTGACCTATGTGTTATCTACAAGAACTTACTTTAGCTGAAATATCCAGAAAAAATTGTGGTGAATGAAATGAAATATCAACACAATGATGCTCACCAGAAATATGTAATATTGTATTATAATACCACTTAAGAAAGATAAAAATAAATTTCAAAATTGAGATAACATATTGGTAGGGTATTTGCCTTGCAAGTGGTCGAATCTGGAGGGACCCGGTTTGATTCCTGGCATCCCATATGGTTACCCAGACTGCCAGGGGCAATTTCTGAGTGCACAGCCAGGAGTAACCCTTGAGTGCTGCTGGGTGTGGCCCAAAAACCAACCAATCAATCAATCAATAAAGTTTCAAAAAGGGAGACCGGAGAGATAGTACAACAGCAGGGTGTTTGCCTGGCATGCAGCAGACCCAGGACTGATAATGGTTTGATTCCCAACACCCCATATGGTCCCCTGGGCCTGCCAGGGGTGATTTCTAAGTGCAGAGCCAAAAAACAAAACAAAACAAACAAAATCCTCCATGAGTGATTATATCTTGACAAAAGAGAACAGTCAGTATGCCATATTCATACTAGTCAAAATTTAAGTTGGAATTGTTACATTGGTCTTGCAACAAGGACATTTCTAAGCAAGACAATTATTAGGAAAGAGATAGTATTTAAATGCTAATAATGAAAATAACTATCCAAGAAATCTCACAATGTGCATGTACCTAACAAGAACCATCAAAATAGGAGGTGAAAATTGACAGAGAGCCAAGAATAGATGGAAGTACTGTTAATTACATTTGCAAAATTGAATACCATTCTATTAGGAACTCTATCAGGTATAAGTAGTTAGAAATTCAGTTATAACAGTCATTCACATCTAATTGATCTCTGTTTCTGCCAAATCTTTTTATTGTTGTTTGGGAGAGATACCTAGTGGTACTCAGGGTCTAACCCCAGCGATCAAACCCAAGCCTCCCCCATGCAAAATCTCTGTTCTGCCCTTTGAACTATCTCAAAATATTGGCAAACATGCTTCTCATAAGTGACTGATATTGTTAGCAAAGTAACTCCTAATTCTAACAATAAAGACATAGAAACTCAATTGAAAAAACATAATGGACAAAACATTGATCTGTACTGAAATAAGACCAAAGATTCATATAGAAAAAATACTTCACATCAGAGGCCATTAAAAATTTCAAATTAGGAGCCCAGACGGTGGCGCTGGAGGTAAGGTGCCTGCCTTGCCTGCGCTAGCCTAGGATGGACCGCGGTTCCATCCCCAGGTTTCCCATATGGTCCCCCAAGCCAGGAGCAACTTCTGAGCTCATAGCCAGGAGTAACCCCTGAGTGTCACCGGGTGTGGCCCAAAAACCAAAAAAAAAACCAAAAAACCAAAAAAAAAAAAAAAAAACCACTTCAAATTAAAGACATCAATGACATATTGCTGCACTTATGTGAGAAGAACTGAAACACACAGTCCTGACAATAACAAATTAAGACCAGTATTGGGAGCAATGGGAACCCTCATTATAGTTCCTATGAAAATTGTCAACCAACTATGGGAGGCAGGTTGGCAGTTTCTTATCACATAAATGATCGTTTTCATACCATTCAACAAGCATATTCCTTGTATTTATATGAACTGTAATTTCCTATCAGTGCCTAAACATTCAAATGAATATTTATAGTAACTTTATTCACATTTCCTAAGACCTGATGCCCTTTAGTAGATGAATGAATAAACTAGTGCATCCTTTCAACATATAAATGTTAAAAAATAAAAGAATAAAACATAACTGAACTAATACTGGGCAGGTGTTTCTCCCACATGAAAGTTAGTAGGACATGAATTCAAGAAGTCCAATGATTAAAAAAACTTAAGAAGAAATGGGTAAACAACAGAAAGACCTAAATTAAAGAAAAGCTTAAAACTGACATGAAAGAGAAATTATTTTAAGCAGCTAGAGGAGAAAAAAGATTTATGGAGAGGTGAGAAAAGAAGTTAATCCTGACTCTACTTTTTCTTAGGAGTCAATTCAAGCCAGATTAAGGTGGAGCAGTAGCTATGACACACTATGACACACTGGTCTGAAGTGGTGGCACAATGGTAGGGCATTTGTGTTACATGCAGCTGACCTAGGACTGACCACGGTTTGATCCCCCAGCATCCCATATGCTCCCCCAAGCCAGGAGCGATTTCTGAGGGCACAGATAGGAGTAACCCTTAAACATTACTGGGTGTGGCCCAGAACCAAAAAAATTAATAATAATAATAATAACAGTAATAATAATAGTAGACTTTCCTTATCAACTCTAAGGAAAAAATCAAATATGATAAATATGTCAGTAAATAATTTTATTTCCCCCCCTAAAATTACTTTAAAATAATTATTTGAAACAAAAGAGACATAATACGTAAGGTTTATAATAAACATTGAAATAAAACATGTGATCAAAGTGATACAGAAGTGAGGTGATAGGGAATAAATACAAGTTTACAGTTACTGTATTGTATATTAAAAATATGATATATTAGAGCTCCTGAGGGTAGACTGTAATAAATTAAAAGTGTTTTGTATAAGCCTTAAACTACCCAGTAAAGAAGATTTATCTAATAAACAAACCAACAAGATAAAAATGAAATCATAAAAGTACTTGTCAATGAGAATAGAATAAAATTGAAAGGCGAAATAAATTACAGATGGCAGATTTAAGTCAAACCATATTAGGAGACATATTAAATGTGACGCAAACATATAACATGTTTAGTATGCTAACTAAAAGGCTCAAGGTTCTACATTGCATTAAAAGTCTCAATTATATGCTGTTTATAGAAATCTATTACAATTCTAAAAACCCAAATTGAGTTCAAGAAGTACGAATATAGGAGCCAGAGAGATAGCACAG
>PVKC010016390.1:0-20851 GCA_004027635.1 Crocidura indochinensis
TTTTTTTTTACTTGCACTACATCTATTTATTATCTACCAGAGCCTCATAGAGTTTTAAGGGTTTTATCTTCTCCAAGTCCCTTTTTTTTATTCTTTCTTGGTCTCCTCTTACTAGTGACATTTTGTGTTCTAAGACTCTATGGCTTCTGGATAATATGAATTAATCATTAGAAGGAAAGTCAAGTTGAAAATTTTGCCTGGCAAAATACCATAGGGCCTAAAATAAGGGCTTCCTCTTTTAAATTATTTTGTTTAGTGACCTTGAAACCAACCAATGCCTTCTTTGATTTCAGAAAACTTTTTGGAATTGTTGTGAGTATATTTAACTCTTCAGTAAAGTTGGGTATTGATTGCTTTCAGTGGTATTGGATCACTTCCCAGTCCTGCAGTCTCCATGGGGGCAGGCTCACTTAAATTGTGTTAAATCATATGCCACCCCAGGCAAACTGTTATCAGACAAATAGTGACATTTCACAGTGACTCTGGTTGACACTTTATTCCCTAGTGGGAAAATGTGAAAAATAAATAAAAATGATTTTTATACTTAATTTTTTCAGAAAAAAATATTGATGCTTATAATTTAAATAGGTAGAAGTTAAATAATATAGCTCCTTACATCAATGATTAAAAAACTCGTTTAAATAAAATAAATAGTCTCTAGAATTCACCTATTAGTTTGTGGTTATCATATGGGGTTAGTTACCAATGATGATATCACATTTTCTGCCAATTTTTATATTGCTAATACCAAAATCTCAGGATAATAACAAAATATTGTATTAAGGAAACATTAATCTTCTAAAAAAGGAGCAAATGAACTTGTCAAATGTCCTAGACTACAAATACACATTTGAATTTATGATATAAGGTAGGATGCATTTCTATAGACTCAAATACTCAAACATGAAAGCATAAGATAAGTGTCCATACAGTTAACCTTACAATCAATAAATGTGAATAATGTACATGAATTTAATTTGTTTGAAAAATACAAAGTTGGGGCTCCGGGAGATAGCATGGAGGTAAGGCGTTTGCCTTTCATGCAAAAGGTCATCGGTTCGAATCCCCGTGCCCCATATGGTCCCCCGTGCCTGCCAGGAGCAATTTCTGAGCATGGAGCCAGGAGTAACCCCTGAGCACTGCCGGGTGTGACCCAAAAACCACAAAAAAAAAAAAAAGAAAAAGAAAAGAAAAATTAAAAAAAAAAAGAAAAATACAAAGTTGGGGCCCAGGAGATAGCATGGAGGTAAGGCGTTTGCCTTTCATGCAAAAGGTCATCGGTTCGAATCCCCATATGGTCCCCCGTGCCTGCTAGGAGCAACTTCTGAGCATGGAGCCAGGAGTAACCCCTGAGCACTGCCAGGTGTGACCTCCCCCCCCAAAAAAAAGAAAAAGAAAAATACGAAGTATTGTATTTTTAATATTTGTATAGTATGTGTTAAAAATAGTGGTGATGACTTTTCATGTGCTAAAAACATCTTTCAGAGGTGTAAAAATTAAGACAGCAAATGGCAACTATCAAACCAAGTGTTTGTGTTATAATCGTTAATGGGAAATATCTTGGCAATCTGAAAAATCTTAACATATTTTCTGAATACCGCATTATTAATATGTAAAATTCTTTGAAGTCTACAAGCCAACATTCTGTGTGCCAGAAAATAGGGGTGATTCCTTTGGGCTGGGATATTTAACCATCTAAATATTAAACTTAATTGGAGGTGGTAATCATTTTGTAGAAGAATTTATAGATTCTACTGTGAATATATGTGCTCCTTCTCTGATGACTCAACATTAGTGCTACATGATGGTTCTTCCTTGTCCCATGTAGCATGAACATACTGGCAGCATGCACCATCTTAGGCAAGAGGTGATGGAACAAGGGCCATCCGTGGTGCTGGATGATGTATAGGCTGCTATTGACTGTAGGGCTATTTACCCAGAAGCTAAATTCAAAATTATAGAAAATACATTACAAATTCTGTTGCACTTCTAGTAAAAAAAAATTCTGTAAATATTTTAATAATTTTTTTTTGGTTTTTGGGTCACACCCAGCAGCGTTCAGGGGTTACTCCTGGCTCTAAGCTCAGAAATCACTCCTGGGACCATATGGGATGCCGGGATACAAACCGCTATCCTTCTGCATGCAAGGCAAATGCCTTACCTCCATACTATCACTCTGGCCACAATGTTTTAATAATTTTTAATTCATAAATCTTCATTTAGGATTAACAACTTTATTTTACTTCAAATAACCTCACTATATGTGATTTTTTAAAAAAGATTTAAATATTTATCTTTAGTGTCACATAATAGCTTTCCCTATAAAAATAATTTGTTAATACTGAGTTGCCCTACAGCCCTTTCTCATCTTGGTGGAACTCTAAAAGTTCAGTTATTCTTTAATTATACTTGAACATTTTCATGTTTTCAAAGTATATTCTGAATGCGCAATATTTTTTTGTTTAACAAGTATTTGTTAATATAGTATTAATATACTAAATACTATTTTAGGCAATCTTACCACTGAAGAAAAAAATGGACAATGAAGCTTATAGTTTTGGACTGAAAGTTAGAGATAACAGAAAGCAATTAACTAGTCTATTTGTGATAAAAATAATTAATAAAATAAGTAAAAGAATGCAACAGAACATCTGCTCATGGAGCATGAAGTATTACATTTAAGTTAGATGCCATTCCCAAATTATTTAAGTTTTAGGAATTTGGGGGAATTATAAAAGTGCACTGGGATCAAACTGAGGGTCTCATATATTCTACTCCTCAGCTACAATGCCCAGCTCTAATTCTTTTTATCTCTCTCTCTCTCTCTCTTTTTTTTCTAATGGGTGTTAGATCAGCTATTGTTTCATGCTTTCTTTCAAACTACTAAAATAGGCAGAGTGAATAGACAAATCTTACAGGACATGGATGCTAATTCCACCATTGACAAAATGGAAAATTGATGTGCTTAAAGATGCACAATACAAAGAGAATCCTCGATAGATTATTAGGTTTTAATTTCCTTCAAAGTCTCAAATTCAGATTTCAGGATCTTACACCTCATTCCATCCATAGATTCCCATTGAAAAAGTTTTTTGTTTGTTTGTTTTTCTTTTTTGTTTGTTTGTTTGTTTTGTTTTGGGGGGCCACATCCAGTGATGATCAGGGGTTTCTTCTGTCTCTGAGCTCAGAAATCACTCTGGCTTGGGAAACAATATGTCACACTGGGGATTGAACCCACATCCTTTCTGAGTCAGAAAGGTGCAAGACAAGCGGCCTACCACTGTCTATATCACTCCAACCCCTTGAAAATGTACTTTAAATTAATTTTATTGGACTGGCAAGATGGTTCCAAATTTCTGAGATGCATATGAGAACCTTGAGTTTATCTCTAGGACTTCATAGGTCATCCCAGTTCACCTCTTAACTAAAATAAATTTAAAAGAAAGTTCCATTTCAGGAGAATGATGCGTTAAAAAAAAAAAAACATTGTTTTTTAAAATAGAGGAATCTAAATAAAACAATGTAATTATCACCTGTAGCTATATTCGATTGAAGTTAAGATTCTAAGTAAAGATTACTAAAGTTTTGCTTGAAGGATCTTTTGTTAAAACCACACAGAATCAAACCAGCCCTATTGAATAAATCAAAAAATGGAAAAGAGAATTCAAAGAAGCAGGTTTTCTCCCTGTGAGATTTCATGTTATTTAATACATTGTTAGTGTATCTCTCCAAATCATTTCAAGTACTATCACTGGGACACTTCTCATATTTCAGGAAACTTGGGCTACAGGATATGAGTGATGAAGAGACTAAATAGAGAGGAAAGACTTCAATGTTGAATTCTTATAGAACCCAGTTCACACAATTGTATTATGTAGTATAAATTACTTACACTACACAGAGTAAGGAAATGAGTCCAGTCTTTATGGAGAATTGGGGTTATTAAGGTGGAAAGAAAAGCAGATCATGCCAGAGAAACTGCTTTGATAGAAGCATATTGTAGATAACAAATAAATGTTTCTTGATCCACTCAGAGGGAGTAAAGAATAAAACAGCAATATATAGGTAGTACATTACAAGTGTGTTAGGAAAAGTTAGAAAATCAATTTAAGTAGTGACAAGAGTGAATTCAATATTTTTTTAGAATTACTAAGAAATTTATTTTTGTGTTTATTTATTTAAGCATAATAGCTTTATTTAAGCACCATGGTTACAGAATTGTTCAGAGTTGTATTTCAATCATAGAATGCATAGCACCCATCAAACATATTTTTTTGCCACCAATGTCACCCATTTCCCTCCCAATGCCCCCACTCCCGCCTATCTCAGGGTCAGATTATTTTTCTACTGTCTGTCTCTTCTTTCTCTCTTTCCTTTGTGACACTAAAGTTTGCACTATGGTTAATAAGATCTCTTCCTTCATTCTCTCCTTCTTCAGGGATTGTTCATATTTCCTGAATCTGAGTTTCTCTTTATTGCAGAACTAAAAATATTTATAATTTTCTGCAGCAGTGGATTTGTTGCAACATTCTAGGCCAGTGGTCGGCAACCTACAGCTCGCGAGTCACATGTGGCTCTTTAGACTTTTAATTTGACTCTTCTGTGTGCAGGGGCAGCCACTCCAGGAGTCAGGACTCTGCTCCTAGCCCTGTCAGTGCACACCTTGTGCGCAGCCCCGGTGGCCTGCTCCAAGAGTGCAAGATGATACCCAGTGTCAACCCTAGACAAAGGTGTTCCCCCAATGTCATCCTTTCCTAAAACTCTTCCTTTGATATGTAAAAGTCCACTGAATATGTGCTTTTGTCTCTCTCTCTCTCTCTCTTGACCTGAAGTCTCCTGGTATTGGGAATTGGTTTGAATAAAGAAAGAGATGTTCTAGCTTTTTGGGCTCCAGGAAGGTAAAAGGCAATGGACTCCATGATCATCCTTTCCTGGCTAGCTTGGTTTATTATTTCTTTCCTGCTACCCTGCTTCTTCAGACCAGGTTGGGTGGGGTTTAGAAATATAGTGCATGGAGTGATCTTAAAACACAAATTTTATTTTGCACAAGAGTGGGCATCTTCTATGAAGGGATTCCCAGCCCAGAGTTTTCTTTTCCATGGATTCTCATGTTCAGAGTACTCGTGATTATAGTTGTGAGGTAATGCCCTTAAATGCTGTTTTTCATATTGATTATCACTTTCTGCATAATATAAGTGCCAATCAGAAAAAATTTGCAAGAGTGGAAACATTTCAATATCTCCTTCTCAGACACAGTTATCCCAGAATCCGATTCTTTTTTGAACACATCCATCTTATGTCTCACTGTAAAAACTACTTGTGAAACTCCCCTGCAGAGAAATATTAAATTCATAGAGAAAATGAACAATGTCTGCCAAATACACAAGCTCAGCTATTCATTCCTTGTCCAACTGGGGCTGTACAAAGTCAGAGTTCTGCTCTCACAGGAACTGTACTACTTCTTCCCTCTTACCAACAAGGCGAGAGAGCACCCCTCCCCTGAATAGCCACTTCACTTCTTCATGGAGAAGATGCTAGTAGTGGGCATCCATACTCTCACCCAGGGTGGTGAATAGCTTGGATTTGTTCACAATTGTGAATTTCACAAATTATTTTTACTGTGTTATTTGTCACAGAATTTAGTTCAGCAGAGTTTTTTTTTTTTCATCCAGTCTATCATACAATGAGTGGATACAATGTACGGGCTTGCAACTTCTGTTTCTTGTGACTACACAAAAACACTGCATCATCTGTACATACATTAACACATCAGATTATTATTCTGAGAGAAATGAGTCAGAAGGAGAGGTGTAGACACAGAATAATCATTTGTGACATATAAGAATAGTAAATGGCAATATGGTAATAATGTCTAGAGAAAATAGGGATGAGGGACAGGAGGACTACTCCATCATAGGAAGCTTGCCATAAAAAGTGGTGAGTTCAGTTAGAATAGAGAATGGTACATTATGGCATTGATAGTTGGAACATATCACTTTGGACAAGAACTGGATGCTGAAAATGGATAAGTGATGTGCATGGTACCCTTTAATTAACAATATTAAAAACCACAGTGTCATAAAGGAAATTTTGCAAACCTCAGTGTCATAAAGGAAAAGAGAGATAGAGAGAAAAAAGCAAAATATCTGCTCCTGACATAGGCAGAGGAAAGTGAAGGGGAAGGAAACAAGAGGCATTGGTGGTGGGGAAAGTGCACTGGTGAAGTGTGATGTACATTCTGTAACTGAACTCAAGTATGAATAATTTTTTTAACAAATATGCTTAAATAAAAATTATTTTTAAAGTGTTTCAGGAACTCTATCATAATTCCTTAATGATATATCATATGCCTTTAATAAAGTGCCATTTTTGTTTTTGTGTGTATTTTAGTTTGGTTTCCTGTAGCACACACTAAAGTGTCAGTAGATATTTTTTTCCTTTCAGTGAAATCACTACTTTTCTCTGGAACACTGTCCTTGCTTTTAAAGATTGTTAAAAGGATTTTCTCTTTTATCTGCTTCATCTACATATTGTAGGGTTTCAAATTTTCAGCACATTTTGGTTATCAAGGGAAACGTTTCGAAACGTTTTGCTTACTTATTATCAGAAATCAAAGCATTTTTTCCACGAGAAGGGTGTTCACTATCCAGAACTAACAAATGATCAGTGGATTCAAAAACTTTATTTCATTGTGGATGTTACTTCACATCTAAATCAGCTTAATCATAGACTACAGGGGAAAGGAAAACAATTTTTTCGATGTTAGAAGAAGTTATTTCGTTTGAAAACAAATAATCTGTTTTTGCTCAAGATTTTGACAGAGAAACTTTGATTCACCTTCCAAGCCTGTTGAAACATTGCCACAAAAATAATTCTGATATTGACATTACCTATTGTAAAACAGCACTTCTAAATATGAGAGAAGCTTTTCTCAAGAGGTTTCAGGATTTCAGAAACAGCAAAGTGACATTGGCCTTTGTTAAAAAACCTCTGGATACCACTGTAACGGAATTAAATTTTTCTCCCTTTAATATCGACATTGGCAACTTTGAAATGCAATTGCTGGATTTAAAAAACAAAGAACTGTGTGCTCGAAAGTAAACATCTTTGTGTTAATTTTGAAATATTGGAGAAACACAAATGTGAACTTAATTCACAGCACAAGTGGTCTGCTTTGAAAGACTTGGAGAAGGAAGATATGTTGATTTTTAACACCTGAAATTGTATTCCTAACTCATATAATAAACTAAAAAAGCTAGCGTTTGCTGTTCTTTTCTTGTTTGGGTCTACATATTCATGCAAAAATCATTTTCAAGCATGAATCTTATCAAGAGTGAATTGAGAAATCGCTCATCTGTGAGAACCTGGAATCGTGCCTAAAATTAAAAACAACATACAAACCTGACTTACTCAAACTATCCAAGGAAATGCAAGGCCAGCCAATGTTCACATTAGTGTTTGTGACTTTGTCAGTCATTGTCAGGATGTAATTTTCTCTACATTGTAAGGCAAATTTTATGGAATTTATGTTATCGATAAATAATATCATTCTAAAGTTTTTGTTTTATTAGTTTTGTTATTTGTGTCCTCCTGACCTATGTGGATACTTGCATGCATAATATTCTCAATAAAAACTTATTGAAACTAAAAACAGTGTACCATCTATGTATTTTCGTTTTTAAAAATGTTGCTCTTGGGGCCAGAGAGATAGCATGGAGGTAAGGTGCTTGCCTATTATACAGAAGGTCGGTGGTTCAAATCCCGGCATCCCATATGGTCCCCTGAGCTTGCCAGGAGTGATTTCTAAGCATAGAGCCAGGAGTAACGCTTGAGTGCTGCCAAAACAAAACAAACAACAAACAAACAAACAAAAAAAACAACCCAAAAATAAAAAAAATGTGGCTATCAAAATAAATTTCAATGTGGTTTTGGCGAGATTTGATTCAGTTGAAAAGAAAGGTTGCTGACCATGTTCTAGGCCATGATCTGAAACCTGTAACTGATTATATTGTTCCTATTGAGTGACCTACTAAATATTTTTGTGCAAAAATAATTTCTGGCCCATTGTACCTCAGGTCTCATCATCTTATTAATAGATGTCACATTTCTCATCTTATTAAACTCTCAAGATATTGTGATTTTTTTTTCTCTCTTTGTCTTGTGGGTGATAAATTTGAGTCATACTCAGTGGTTCTTAGGATTTCCTCATGGCTCTAAAATTAGGCATTACTCCTGTGGGATTTAGAGGTGCATATATGGTGAAGGAGACCAAACTTGGGTCAACTGTATGTAAGGCAAAAATCTTACCCACTATCCTATATCTCTGATTCATACATTGTGATTTTCAGTTCAGCCTCACACACAACTTCATTTGTACAACTCTTCCAAGTTGTGCTGAGTAAGAATAAACTGTTCCTCTATTTTTTTTTTTTTTTTTGGTTTTTGGGCCACACCCGGTGACGCTCAGAGGTTACTCTTGGCTATTCACTCAGAAGTCGCTCCTGGCAGGCATGGGGGACCATATGGGGAACCGGGGGATCAAACCTCTGGTCTGTCCTAGGTTAGCACAGGCACCTTATCTCCAGCGCCACCGCCTGGCCCCTATTCCTCTATTTTTAATGATTCATGTTTTTACTGTTATTAATCAATATTGTCCAGTAGTAACCCAGAGATAATGGTGACATAATTTCAGGAAGTTAATATTTATGTGAATGAATGTGTTCTAATTTTGTATTATTTACATGGATGAATGTGCTAAATTAAGGAGAGAGTAAGACAAGCATCTACTTAACTTGTCTAAAGCAAGAGAGTTTGTGGAATCCCTAAAAGAAATGCTTGTACTTATTATCACCAGTTGATATAAACCTTTGATAATGTCACATGGTCTAGAGGTTATGTGATCTACAATATAAATTAGTAGAATTCCTGGTTAAATGGATCCCATAATTTTCTTGCTATAATTATGGCTTTCTTCTTTTTCATATAGATGTAAAAGAAAGTAGAATATCTAACACCCCCATAATCTCTGATACTTTTTATTTAACTTATATATTTTTTATTTTTAATTTTTGGGACAACCCTGGAGTTACTTCTGTGATTAGGAGTTATTTCTGCTTCTGCATTCAGGAATCGCTTCTGGTGGCATTTGGAGGACCATATGGAATGCGTGGATTGAACCTGGGTTGATCACATGTAAAGCAAACACCTTATCTACTGTACTATTTCTAATCCTTCTCTGACATCTTGAGAGAACTTTCTATTATTTTATATTATTTGATTTCAAAATATAGAAGTAATATTAATTACATAAAAATGATCCCTGAAAATTCTGTTTTGAAAGAGGATATTTGAAAACTTCATGCCATAACTTTTATAACAGCTTATCAATTATTAAAAAAACCAACTTCCATTTTCTTTCTGGCATGGCAGAACAATTTTGAATTTCCTTGAGAGAATATATATTCTTAAGCCAGGCATTATCAATGACAAAAAGGAGAACAGTAATTACTTGGAAAGAAGAAACTACTCCTTCAACAAAGGGTCGAATGTTAGATTTAGCAATGCACTCTATTTGAGAAAAGTATCCCCATTAAAAAATCAATACTCTATGCTGGGGGTGATCACAGGAAATATTTTTAGATATAGAAAATAATGGACTTGGCCACTTTTTACCTTGCAAGCAAGCCTTGATGCTGCAAAATTGCCATGCTTTTAAACGTAAGATATAAAACAAACAGGAAAACAAACTTTAAGTATTGACTAACAATGAATCTATAGAATCAAACTACGGGGGCCCTGGAGATAGCATGGAGGTAAGGCATTTGCCTTTCATGCAAAAGGTCATCGGTTCGAATCCCGGTGCCCCATATGGTCCCCCGTGCCTGCCAGGAGCAATTTCTGAGCATGGAGCCAGGAGTAACCCCTGAGCACTGCCGGGTGTGATCCGAAAACCAAAAAAAAAAAAAAAAAAGAATCAAACTATGATAAAATTGGTGACCATAGAAACCTCAATCCTCAATCTATGGCAAAATTATCTGAGGCGGAATAATGATACGAATATTTACTAATATTGTGTTCTCTATATTTTAAAGACCAGGTAAAAATGTATTTGAAAAGTTTGCTTAAATAAAATTTGATTGGGTCTTTGTTTGGGGGAGGGAGAATGGTTCCCAAGAGGTGTTCAGGCAGTTCATGGTACCTTTCAAATATTCTCACATCCATCCTGCATGGCTGTGCACAACACTTCCTAGATCATTCCCAGTGATGCTGTGTCAACCTCTGAGACTATATCTAGTGTTTTTTTTTAATACATGTGGTGCTTGAAATCATACTGAGCTACCCACAAACAAGGACATGCACATCAATCTTTGAAGTATCTCTCTGATCCCTTGAATAGAATGTTAATTCTGGCGTTGGTTTTATGGTTTTGGTTATTTGGGAGCAATTGGGAAGCTCTTTCATTCTTGCCCTTTTTCAGGTAATAGGAACTTGCTTGTTACAGGCTCTACCGTTTATCCCAGTGGTCATGTTTGTTTTCATGTGTTTGTTCGGAAGGGTCATGCCTTACTGACTTCAGGGTTTATTCCTAGTTTCGCACTCAAGAATTATTCCTGGAGGTACTAGGCGAGCATGTAGGGCATTAGAGATCAAATCTGGTCTGCCTTGTGCAAGACTAGCTTTTCCAGCTGTACTATCTCTTTTAATCCCCATTCCTATTGCACATTTGATCAGTTAAAAGTCAACACACCAGGGGCCAGAGAGATAGCATTGAGGTTAAATGTTTGCCTTGCATGCAGAATGTCTGTGGTTCAAATCCCGGTGTCCCATATGGTCCCTTGAGCATGCCAGGAGCGATTTCTGAGCATAGAGCCAGGAGTAACCCCTGAGCGCTGCCACGTTTGACCCCAAAACAAAACAAAACAAAAAAATTCAACACACCCCACAGGCCTAATGATACTCTTTGTAATCTACAGATAACAAAACCAAATATAATTAGCAAACTTTATTATGAAATCCCAAATATTCTGAGTTCACTTTTAAAAAATTCTAGAGAATAATATATATATATAGTGTGTGTGTATACATATGTATGTATGTATGTATATATATATAAAGCAGAAGAAAAATATAATGTAAAATCATCTCACAGATTTGAGCTACAGAATCAAAGCAGGTAAGAGAATTCTAGACTTTGCCTTAAGGTTGCTAAATTATTACACTTTGATTGGACATCTGCACAATTTATTTGTTCATAAATATAAAGGGGATTATTAGCAACTCTAATGATATATTTTGCTTTAAAGGAGAAAAGGAAAAAAGCTCAAACTCTGATGCTTTTATAATGTGAAACAATTAGACTAGTGGAAGAGAACAAAAGAACATGCTGGGTGGGTGTGGCTACTCAGTTACATGGAAAAAAGCCTCTTTCAAATTGTGCTTTTAATTCTTATTCTCTTTACCACAGAGATTCAGGGTTTAAAGGTCCCCCAAACCCCAAACAATACCTATCTAAATGCACATAGACAGCTCCTAAATTTAAAGTACTTCAAATATTGCTTTCTTCTCAGAATTAAATTTTATTTTCCCCTCTGAAACTGATAAATATTAGCTCAAATCCTATCATTCATTTGACTCTTGAGTTGGGTCAGTTTTGTAAGTCATCTTTGTATTTCTCCTTGACTTTGCTTATCTTCCTTTGAGTTTCTTTCTCTAAATCACTCTTTCTTGGATGACTTTCCAATAAACAGAACCCTGTATCATTCTGTTGGTGTAAAAGGTTGCATTTTGATGACAGCAAAATGGCAGTTAGATATTGATTTGTTGATCCACTGGAACTTTACTGCCACATACCTACTAATCTCAGATGTCTGGGCCATCCTGGATTCCAAATTTGTTAAAGCTATTGTATTGAACTATACAAAAAGCATCTGTAAAAAGAAGCAAAGAGTCATCTAGGAAAAATGCACACAAAAGATCTCATAAATCATTCATTTGAATCTCTCAAATGGGGAAATGAACAAGAGACATTAAGTTATATGCATATAAGTGTGCATATCAACCTAGTAACAATGCTAGTGTTTGAAGCTGTAAAAGATGATTTCTTTTCCAGGGAGGAATAATAAACATTACTTTCACTATGCTAAATTTGGGTGTACATTAATAATCCCATACAAATTGTACCAGTATAAGAGAAAGAAACTTGATCATTTATAACTCTTCTACATTTGGAAAATTATTGTAATGAAGTATCAGAATTATTTTAGAACTTAAGACTGGACCGATAGCACAGTGGTAGGACACATTTGCCTTACAAGAAGCTGTCCTGGTTGGATATATGTCCCCCAAGCCTGCCAGGAGTGATTGCTGAGTACAGAGCCAGGAGTAACACCTAAGCACCACGGGTGTGGCCCAAAAACAAAAACAAAAAGGAATTATTTTAGAGCGAAAATAATGTATTCAGTGTTTAATTGAGTTATTCCTATTTAATTCTGAAAATTTCCTAATGAGATAAGCATAGTACTATGCCTTTATTACATGTCAGCAAGCAGGGACTTAGCAAGGTCAACTAAGAACTAGAAGTAATTAAACTTTTGGAGACACTTAAGGGAGACAGATACGAGGTTTTATTGCATGGTAGAATTTTCCCATGGCCCATAGTTCAGGGTGAGTTATTCAAAGGAATCAGTAGTTATATTTCTTGGAGAATGTCTTCCACTAGACTGCTATTAAGTAAAATTTAGTCTACCTTAATTTATATGTTGCACAGACTATTTAGATTGGTATAAAAGTCATCCATGACATCAGTGAGAACTATTGACATAGAAGACATTGTAGATGATACTTATGATTCATATATTATAAACTGCATTGAGGCATGAGACTGCATGCAAAAGAAACTGCTGTAAGATGTCAGTGCTCTGATTATAGGAAAGATGTTGATGATTTCATTTTTACACAATGAAATGTCCCATTTAAAAAATTAGAAAAATAGTTTCCTATATATTTTCTCCTAAAAAAATTAAATTACATTTACTTCTTAGAAAATAGGGGCCAGTGAGGTGGCGCTACAGGTAAGGTGTCTGCCTTGCAAGCACTAGCCAAGGAAGGACCGTGGTTTGATCCCCCAGCTCCCCTTATGGTCCCCCCCCAAGTCAGGGGCTATTTCTGAGCACTTAGCCAGGAGTAATCCCTGAGCATCAAATGGGTGTGGCCCAAAAAAAACAAAAAAAAAAAAGGAAAATATAAAGCAATGCTCATTATGTGTTTTAACTGCCATTAAGTACAAATGAGAACCATAATTAAAACAATAGTAGACTACATTTATTTCTTAGTATCCCCCCATTTCTTAGTATTTTTTAATTCTAATACCTGGACTCTTCTCATTTTGTTTATCTTTCCTCCACCTGAAAATAAATATTTGATGGCCCTAAGTAGTAAGAGTTCAAAAGCAAAATATTAAGGTTTGCTATAAATGAAATATATTAAATTGGATGTGGTTTTTAACAGTGGTGTTGTATAAGCAATTGTGACTACGATCACCTTTTTTTCTACTAAGTCTCAACAATGTTAAAAAAATGACCCTGGTGGCCAGAAAGGCCACAGGATTCAACTTATCCTGGTTTTATCTCCAGCACTGCATATGGTTCCCCAAAACCTACAGGAATAAATAAGCAACAGCTAGATATGACCTGAAACTCCTAGCTGCACCCTCCCCTCAAAGTGGTTCTGAAACTCCTTTGAAAGCTGTAGTTTGAAGATTAAAACTTAAAAAAAATAGAAACTCATAAAGGAAATAGGACTTAAAAGGTAATTCTATAATTCTATGGAAATAAGAAAATACTTAAAAATGGAAATGGTGAAAGCTCTATATATCAAACTTGTGGGCTGCAACTAAGCATCACATAAAGAAGTAGTACAAAATACATTGTTCAGGAGAAAAGAATTCTTTGAAAAATGAGCAAAACATTTTAATTCTTAAATTAAGGGAATGACTTAAGGGAAACAAATGAAGTAGTAAACATAAAGAAACAAAATAGAAATAATAGAACAAAGAATAGAAGCATCTTAATTTAAGTTTCTTTTGTGTCTGAACCAGATCCAAGGATACACAGGCCTTACACCTAGCTCTACACTCAGGATCACTCCTTGCAGAAATCTGGGGACATATGGAGTTTTAGGGATCGAAGCTGGAGTTGGGCATATGCTAAGCAAGCATCCTACCCACTGTACTATTGATCTAACTCAAGAAACTTCTCAGTTTTAAATATGATCAGAGAATGTCTCCTTTTATATATATACATATAAATAAGGTGGTAAAATAAATTGGTTACGAACACAAATAATAGAATCCTCAGGCCCCAGACTAAGCGTAAAACTAAAAAGACAAAGAAATATCATGCTATACTATCAAATACTGTACTGAAACTCTGAGAATTATATAGAAATTCCTTCCTCCCTTCCATTCTTTTTAGATGCATAGGAATGCATGGAAATTGAGTGTAGAGGCCAAATCTTGAGAAAAGTTCAGCAGCATTCAACTAACTCTGAGAATTAACACCATTAGATTACTGTGAAGCCAGTGATACATTGAAGACTGTCATGGAAACAGCAAAATACAAATTCATTTCACTTTATGAGCTCTTTTAAAAACTAACCCACACTTTGCAGCCTGACAGAAGGATATCTGTTTTGCATATAAATAATAGTTAGACATCACTATAGTCTGTCACTATTTTCTTCTGTTCTACTATCAGCTCTATTGGTTCTGGTATTAATTTTTTAAAAAGTTATGAAAGCTACTACAAGGAATTATTAAACCTGACTCAAGCAGAACCAAATAGGAACTCTAAGTTATAATAACTAGGGCCTGGAGAGATAGCACAGTGGTGTTTGCCTTGCAAGCAGCCGATCCAGGACCAAAGGTGGTTGGTTCGAATCCCGGAGTCCCAAATGGTCCCACGTGCCTGCCAGGAGCAGACAGCCAGGAGTAACCCCTGAGCACCGCCGGGTGTGGCTCCAAAACAAAACAAAAGTTATAATAACTAGTATATATATATATATATATATATATATATATATATATATATATTATACATGAAAGTGTGGATAATTGTAAAACATAGAGCAGAAGGGACTCCATTTTGTTGACCCATTTCCTGCTTTAAGGTTGAGTTTCCATTTTCAATATGTTTCTATTTCCCAACTATGACACAGAACTCCCCCAAGGCAATAAGATAACACAAGCATCACCTTGGGACATCTAGTGAGGGAAGATAACTTACCAGGACCACAAGCTAGCTCTGTGGCAAGTCCCCTAGACACTAGCCAATCAGTTTAATGGTCACCTTATGCTGTCACTTCCTTGTGCCAACCTTATATAATATGGCACTATCAAATAGGGGAAGTTGCCTCTTTGAGAGGTGGCCCTGACCAGTCAGTTTGGAGCTTGTTGACTGACAGAATAAAGTCATGCTTTGCTTTATTCTATTTGTGTGGTCTTGTCCTTTGACTCCAAATCCTAACACAATATGTTTAAATAGGCATGAAATTTAGCATAAAAATATAAACTATAAGTGTTAAAAAATAGAGGAACTAGACATAAAATACAACATAAAATTTTTAAATTGACTAGTCCTTTCAATAGTTTGTAAATGATTGAGAAAAGAATCTAACAAACTTTATAAAACAATCAATTGTTTAAACTAAAAATTATGAAACAAGAAGAGGAGGAAAGAAATTGGGTGGAGGAGAAGAAAACAAATATGAAAGGATGGGGCAGGGGTCAACTGGTGGTATTTAAAAAAGGACAGAGAAGAAAATATCCAATCCAAAGTCAACATCATGGAATCAAGAGACCAAAAAGTTTTTTTAATTAAATAATTTTTATTTTGACCAAAGTGGATTACAAATCTTTCACAGTAATATTTTAGGTACATAGTGACATTGAATCAGAGGCATTCCCACCATCAGTGTTGTTGTCTCTCCACCCCTGTTCCCAGCATGCATCCCATACCGCCTTCTTTGACCCCTGGGCTGCTAGTATAAGTAAGAGACTCAAATTTTAACAATATAAACTAAAAATTGGTCTGTTGTACTGGCAGGCTGGAAAGCAGGGGCAGGTGGTATGAAATGTACTCTGGAACATTGGTGGAGGAAAGTTGACACTGGTGATGAGATTGGCCCTGATTCATTGTATGCCTGAAACCCAACAATGAAGCCCTCTGTAAATCACAATGGTTTCAATAAAATAAAATGAAATAAAAATGTACGAAACAAGCAGAAAATGGAATTCAACAGTTGTGAGACAATATCAAATAATCTAATATATATGTAACTTGACCTCCAAAGGAGCAGAAAAAGTAAAAGAAATGTTAATGGAACCCTTTAGAAAGAAATTTGTGGGGCCGGGCGGTGGCGCTGGAGGTAAGGTGCCTGCGCTAACCTAGGACGGACCGCGGTTCGATCCCCTGGTTCCCCATATGGTCCCCCGTGCCTGCCAGGAGCGACTTCTGAGCGAATAGCCAGGAGTAACCCCTGAGCGTCACCGGGTGTGGCCCAAAAACCAAAAAAAGAAAAAGAAATTTGGAGTTATGCAAAGGAACAAAGAATCCTGATAAAAGCAAAACTTAAAGTGATTTCTATTAAAAATAGATATTGACTAATTCCATTATAGTTGATATGTTGCACATCTCTTTTAATAATTGAAATAATACATCTAGTGAAGATTTATAAAAGTATAGAACAATTCTATCAACCCGCTTGACCCAGCTAACATATGACACTATACTGAAAAATAATAGGATGCAAAATATTTTCACATCCACAGAGTCATTACTAAAATATGCCATGTGGACCATAAAGCAAACCCCAATGAACACTTTAAAAAAATCAGAAATATTTATTTTGTTGTGCATTTAAATGCAGCAAAATTTGGAAGGCAATGTTTACCTCCACTTAGCTTTGCTCAAATTTACTCCTAACTCTGTGCTCAAATATCACTCCTGGTAAAGATTTGGAGGTCCATATGTGGTGCTTCAAGTTATTTACCGAATCTGCAGCCTACTGTTCCATCTTGCCCCATAGAAAAATTAAATAGAAACCAATAAGCAAAATTAATAGGGGCCGAATCAGTGGCACAGTGGTATGGCATTTGCCTTGCATGCCTCTAACCTAAGGCAGACTATGGTTCAATTTCCTGGCCATATGGTCCCCCAAGCCAGGAGCGATTTCTGAGTGCATAGCCAGGAATAACCACTGAATGTCACCAGGTGTGGCCCAAAAACCAAAAAAAAAAAATTTAATACTAAAATATTAAAATTAAACAATGCTTAGATAAAAAATTACACAATACAAATTAGAAAACATATCTGGTTTAATTTTATTTGGATACTACACCTGATGGTGCTTAGGACCTGTCCAAGCTGTATTTTTGGGGGTCATTCTTGACAGCAATACAACTTGGGAACAATTGGTATTAGAGATCGAACTGGGCCTCCTGAATAGAAATCTATATTCTAGCCTTTTGAAATATTTCTCTTAATCTAAAATGCATTTCTATTGAATAAAAATAAAAATTCAACCCATGGGGGAAAATTGCTTTTAACAAAATAAATATTTGCAGAAAATTGTACAGCCTTAAGTAATTGGCAAAGAAGAGATATCATGGGAGCCGGGCGGTGGTGCTGGAGGTAAGGTGCCTGCCTTGCCTTTGCTAGCCTAGGATGGACCGTGGTTCGATCCCCCGGTTTCCCATATGGTCCCCCAAGCCAGAAGCGACTTCTGAGCACATAGCCACGAGTAACCCCTGAGCGTCACTGGGTGTGGCCCAAAAACCAAAAAAAAAAAAAAGATATCATAATCAATTATCTAAAATTCTACCTGAGGAAATAGAAGAAGAATAAATTATTGGAAAAGAAAACAAGAAGACATGTACAACTAACAATGAAATTGTGATGCATTTTGAAAATCAATGTAACTGAAGCTGTTTCTTTGAGAAATTGTTAAAATTGACATACGGTAAAATAGTATGTATCATTTTAAACAACAAATATGAGGGGCCGGAGTTGTGGCGCAAGCAGTAAGTCATCTAACTTACACACAGCAGCCTAGGATGAACTTTGGTTCAATCCCCTAACGTCCCAGATGATCCCCCAAGTCAGTGATCTCTGATCGCATGGCCAGGACTAACCCCCTGAGCATCACCAGGTGTGGCAAATAAATAAATAAATAAAATAACAAATAATGAAAGAAATTAAAATAGAGCATTACCACTAATACTAAAGGCATTAGAAACAAGTAATTATTGTTGATATATTTTCAAGTTTATCCATATAATAAAATTAATAAATTTATTAGAAAGAATTAAGCATAAAAATTCACCAAAGATGGACTGGATATATTGAATAATTATGTATGTATATATAAGTGTGAGATGGGATCTATAGTTTAAAAAAAGGTAATGAATTTCTCATGAACTTAAACCAAATGACTCAGTAATTTCTAAAATATACATGTGATAACACAAGTAAAACAAAAAGGTTTATACAAATAGAATTATATTTGTTACTGTATTCATAATATTACAAACTCAAAGTACCCAAATGCCCATGACATGCTAAATAAAATCATATAAGTCCATGTAATAGCAGTCTAATAAAAGGGAATAAACTAATGTGACATTTAACACATAGCTAAATATTATTAATAGCATGATCTATTAAAAATCATATTCTAAATATTTTATTAGTTCACTTATACGACGTCCATATAATAAAGGCAATAGAGCAATAGTATAGCAGGTAGGGTGCTTGCCTTGTGCAAGATAACCCTAGGTTTGATTTCAGGAACCCAGATGGCACCCAAATCCTGCCAGGAGTGAGCCCTGAAGGCATAGTCAGGAGTAAGCACTGTCTAATGTGATAGCCCCCCCCCAATTAAAGGGATTTGTGTAGATAAATAGTACAGGAAGTAAGGTGCTTACCATGCATAAGACCTACCTTAGTTCTCTTTCCTGTACCATATATGATGCCCCAAGCACTATTAGGGTTTGCTCCTGAGCACAGTCTGGAATATCTTTGAGCACCACTGGGTGGCCCAACAATATCCACCTCCCCCTAAAAAGGTATATATATATATATATATATAGGGAGAAAATTGATCAATCTATTTAATGAGAGTGACAGAAAGGGAATAAATTATATTTTATTAAAAAAAATCAATGCTGGGGCCCGGGAGATAGCATGGAGGTAAGGCATTTGCCTTTCATGCAAAAGGTCATCGGTTCGAATCCTGGTGCCCCATATGGTCCCCCCGTGCCTGCCAGGAGCAATTTCTGAGCATGGAGCCAGGAGTAACCCCTGAGCACTGCCGGGTGTGGACCCCCCCCCAAAAAAAAAATCAATGCTGTATGAAATTTGAACTTAATTTTATTTGCAATTCTGGGAAATATTAGAGAATAGATATAAAATGCAGCTTTTATAAAGAACAAGAGTTTCAGCCGCTTAGCCAAGTTCAATTAATTCTAAAACAAGACAATTCTTTATAAGAGAAAAAAATTGGAGGTCTAAGTCTTTAATTGGAAATTTTGAATTAATATTTTATTTTATACTGCAAGACCATTAACAAAATTACCAATAATATTTTTGATCCCTCCCAAGCCTTTTGATAACATATTAACTGTGCATTATCTAGAATTAACTAGGATTGGAGCTAGAGTGAGTTAGAATCTTTTATTTATTTATTTATTTATTTATTATTATTATTTTTGGTGGTTTTTGGGTCACACCCGGCAGTGCTCAGGGGTTACTCCTGACTCCATGCTCAGAAATTGCTCCTGGCAGGCACAGGGGACCATATGGGGCACCGGGATTCGAACTGATGACCTTTTGCATGAAAGGCAAACGCCTTACCTCCATGCTATCTCCCGGGCCCCAGAATCTTTTATTTTTAAATTGATGTGTGACCAGAGTTCTCACTTATACCTTGAGATCCAATATCTATTATCTGTTCAACTCCTGAATAGTTGAGGGTTGAGGATTAACCTCCTCTTGCAATCCAATCACAAAGAAAAGTATGATCAGAGTCCCATATCCAGACTTGTTTCAGTAAAATACTATTAGTTTCATTTAGACAAGTTCAGTTGCCTACTTCTCTGTCAATAAAAGGATCTTTCCTAACATATTGCATCTCAAGATTTCTGTAACTGCAAACCAGAAACCATATTGCTACAAAACTAAGAATGGATGTTTATAGGTTTTTATGTTTATGTGGTTGCTAGTACACATCTCCAATTCCACGTAGTGCAGAAGGTCTCTATCAATGAAATAAGTCATCTAGGAATGAATTTGCCAGATAAATATTTCAAGAATAAAAAAGCATTGTGGACTTCCTATTTTTTGATTATATAAATTCTTTACTTCAAGCCCAAAGCAATTGTCAGTTTAGAACTTAAACCAACATGTTTTTCTAAATTGATTTTTAAAATGGAACATAGTTAAGTAACAACAAGAATAGCATATTCGGTGCTTTCTTTTTAAGTACCTCTCTTATTTTGTGCTTTTATTTCTTTAAAATCAAATTCCTTCTAAAGACACAGATTACAAATGCTACTCTCAAAGTGTAGCTGGTTTCTTTTATACACCCGTCTGCTACTGGTATGAAAAGGAAGTTTTGCATCTTTCTTCTTCATTCCCAATTTCACATGCTTCTTTCTACTGAAAATTGCCTGATTTTTTAAATTTCAAACTCTAAATTTTATCTCCAGTATTTCAATCATGTAAGAAATATTTATTCTAGCTAGAGAGATATTTTACCTTTGCTTTGGAATTAGGAATTGAACCCAGGGTCTCAAGAT
>PVKC010016391.1:0-20843 GCA_004027635.1 Crocidura indochinensis
AGAAATTGCTCCTGGCAGGCACGGGGGACCATATGGGGCACCGGGATTCGAACCGATAACCTTTTGCATGAAGGGCAAACGCCTTACCTCCATGCTATCTCCCGGGCCCTAAGATTCATTTCTTAAAGCAACAGTTGGCTTTTGTGAGTGATTAGCAGTTAAACATCTATTTGTTTTTATTCTCTTACAAATAAAGAGGAAAAATTTCTGATCTTGGAAATGTGCTAAAGAGAACTGATGGGATCTGTTATCAAAAGTACTTATAAATATTACAGTTCAGATTAATATACCCAGATATTTGGAGTCTGGGGCAGGGAAGGAGAATACTGTATGGAAATGGAAAATCAGGAAAAATAACCTTATTATTAATGTTAAGTTATCAAATGAGGGGCCGGGCGGTGGCGCTGGAGCCGCACTAGCCTTGGCGGGACCGAGGTTCGATCCCCAGTGCCCCATATGGTCCCCCAGGCCAGGGACGACTTCTGAGCGCATAGCCAGAAGGAGTAACCCCTAAGCGTCACTGGGTGTGGCCCAAAAACAAAAACAAAAACACAAAAAGAAAAATTAAAAAAGAAAAAAGTTATCAAATGAAAGAGCTTGTTACGTGTCTGGAATACTGTAAGACAGATTTTAAATATTTAAAAAATGCCATTACTAGTAAAAGTTGGGAGATAAAGGAATGAACTGTCACACGCTCTATCAAGTCTTATTATGAGAACACAGATAAGGAAGTCTTATCTCTGTCATGATCTCTAATTACAAAATTACCCAGTGTACAAACACTTAAGAGGGGAAATTAAAGGCAGCTAGTGATTCCATTCAGAGTACATGACTTTATTTTTATCTAGTTTATCATTACAGGAACTATTTCCATGAGACCTCATGCAGGATTTCTTTGAATTATTTTCAGGTATGGATTCATGTAGGACATAAGGCAACATTTAGAAGGAAACGGTGCCTTTCCTAGGGTTGTAATTAAAAATTAACTTGATCACTGGGCCTTACACTTCCTCGGGGCCCCCAGCTGTCTGCCCCAGCAACCCTGTCACTCTGGAACCTTCTGAGAAACGTGCTGTAGAAAAGCCCACTGGGCCACCAAAAAACTGTTCACTCCCCTTCGAAAAGGCAAAGGTTTTCCAGAAGTGTTCAGCTAATCAATTCTAGTAGTTAAGCTCAAGTCTTTTGGCAAAGTCACTATCTATATAAATGTTCATTTAAATAATCAAAAGAGGAATTATTTTATATGTTATATTAAACAAAAATAAATCATACCAAGAGCTTTCTAGTAAGTCAATCGGTTGTGATAAACAGTCATTACTTGGTACAACAGGGTCATCCAAATCCAACTATTTAATCAGCTCTATAAAAACTCAACTAGGGGTCAAATTTTGTCATCACTCTATGTGCGATATGCTTCTGAGTTTCGGGAAACAAAGGTAGGCAACACTATAATAATCTATTTACCAGGCTTTTTAAATTTCTCTTTAAAATCGTTCATTTCCCCAGAATGCTGGTTTCCTAAATATTGAGCAAGTTACTTAAAAAGCTGCACGCATTTGAGGCGTGATCCTAGATCCATTTTGGGACGTTATTTGGAAAGTTCCCCTGAGATTCAAGCAACTTTCAATCCAACAGTTCCCCATCCTACAGAAAGGCAGGAAGTCAGTTTAGAGTCAGTTTAATGTCGCTGGTCTGGCCTACAACTCACTTATCCCATCCTCAGTGAACTCCTGAAGAACTCAGCAGCACAGAACTCTAAATGTTCTTCTGCACAAAGATGACTTAATTTGTTTTAATTTGAGACGGTGCACTCAGTACGGAACAGAGTAAAATACAAATATTATTCCATTAATATTGCAGCCAGATGCGGAGAGCAACTTTTTGCAAAGTTGTTCCCGGTGATCCATTCAACTATTCAAGGTTGATAACCTGTCTTAGAGTTATTTTAGTAAAGTTTGATATTACTACATATATATTACTACATATATTTATTGGGGGCTGGAGGTGAGCCATACCTGGCAGTGCTCACTAGGGGAGTGGGGGAGTGTCTGTTCCTGGCTCTGAGCTCAGGAGTGATCCCTAGCGATGCTCAGGGGATCTTGTGGTGCCGGGGATCAACTCAGGGTTGAAAAATTCAAGGTGTGCACCTTACCCCCTATTCTATCTCTCTGGCCTCACATATTTTACGATTATAGATTCAAGAATTATCCTACCCGTGGAAGGTAACAATATAAGCTGTGACTGCAAACACTTTAGCATTTGCTTTTGTAATGGATACAGAGCATTTTTTTCTTTGGGGCATGTCACAATTTACTTAATCTATTCCATCTTTTTCCCAAATTCTCCTACTCTGAAGGCTACCAAGTCCAAGTGGACGCACTTGTGTCCACTACTGACACCAGAGGTCACACATCAGCACCTTCTACCAGGTATTTACATTTAAAAGACAAATTTTAGGGCCAGGAGATGGCTTATAGGGCCAGAGCACATGCATGTAGCATCTCTGCCAAGACCACTGCACTGTTTGATCTGTGGAATTCTGGGAGCAATGGCGGGTCTCAGCACTGACTGGGAAAAACATTCCTCCCTATCCTAAATAAATAAGCAGATGAGAGTATTTCCCTAATGGGAAAGCTGTCATCTCAAGAGTTCTTGCACACTATTTCCTATCTACCAGGGGGCCTAAATCCACATGGACAGTGCCATCATTTAACACAAAACTTCCTGGCAAGTCAGTATTGACTTCTCATCTTTAAATTAAATCCTTTTAGGGGGCCGGGAGGTGGCGCTGGAGGTAAGGTGCTTGCCTTGCCTGCGCTAGCCTAGGACGGACCGCGGTTTGATCCCCCGGTTTCCCATATGGTCCCCCAAGCCAGGAGCGACCTCTGAGCGCATAGCCAGGAGTAACCCCTGAGTATCACCGGGTGTGGCCCAAAAACCAAAAAAAAAAAAAAAAAAATTAAATCCTTTTGAAAGACACGGTCCGATAATCTTATTCACATTCTATATTGTCCTACATGATTTGCCACATCATATGGTGGCGGTGATCAGGAAAGAGGTGCAAAAGTCCAACTTACTAAGACAGCCAGTGGAAGTGGGATAAAACCCATCCTCCGTGCGACGGAGTCACTATAATCTGTGTAGGCCTGCAGGGAGACAAAGAAAGGAGACAAGGTTGATGGGGTGAAACCGTCCTTGAAAGGTAGGTAGGCTCAGGGCTGCAGAAATAGCTCCATGGGACTTTCTGCAGGGATGTCCAGCTTCAATTCCTAACACTGCAAGGTACCTTGAGCACTACAGAAATGAGCCAGGAGGAACCTGTGGCCTGGAGTTGGTCTCTTGCAAAACAAAAAACAAAACAAAGCCCAACCAAACAAACCAAAACCGTATTATCCCCATCACCCCTAGAAAAGCTCCAAGTAGGCGGGGCCAGGAGCAACAAGAGAAATTTGACACTCTCGATGAAAGTATGCGTGTGTGTTTAAGTTTTAAATAAAAAATAGCAAATTACAAAGTTGCAAAAACCATTTTCCATTTTTGTATTGATGTTAGATGAGTTAGCATTACTTCTGTGGACTTTTGTTTCTCAAAACATTTTGTTTTGAGAAAGGAGCTAATTGGAAAGTATAAATTTATACAGTTTCCCTTAACTTATGCAGAATTTATGCACGAACGTCTCTTAATTTATGCAGAATTCCCTTAATTCCAGGCGAAATTCAGCCACTGTTCAGTTCATTTCAGCAAGGTGGTTAATATAATGCTTACATTTTTTTGTCGGCTGCTAACAAGGTCAAAAGCAAGGCTGGCTCTGTATTCACTATAGACCTAAAAATAAATAAGAATATTATGTGTATTACAAAATATAACACTAATAGATAATACATCAAGATTAAGACTTTATAGATAACAATGCTTAAAAATAAACCAGGAAAAGGGTTGCAATCAAATATCTGGGTCGTGTTTCTTTTTTTAAATACAAGGTAAATAAGCAACTCTCTCAAATGATATACGCACAAGAACGATTATGGTTCTGAAGCTTAAAAAAATCAGAAGAATGACTATTTTAAGAGTAGAATGTAAATAAAACAATTTTGATATTTTAATTTTAATAAATCACTGAAATTATGATGATGGATTTATGACTGTAATAATGAAACCTTTGAAAAATGGATGCTAAAAGCAAGATATAAAACTAACTATAATTAACAGATATATAATTAACATTATATTATAAAGACATTTATAGATTGTCACTCTCACTCAAAACTGCACCAGAGGGTCTTGAGCAATAGCACAGTAGGGGAGGCGCTTGCCTTACATTCTGGCAACCCAATTCATCCCCGGGCATCCCATAAGGTCCCCTGAGACTGCCAGGAGTGATTCTTGAATGCAGAGTCAGGAGTAATCCAAGTACGCCAGGTCACAACCTGCTGGATGTGAACCAAACTCCCTCAACAACAAAACAAACAACACCAGGAATGAATCATCCCTGTTCCGTTACACTTAAGATGCTGAGAAAATGACAGCAGGACAAAGAATCTATTTTGTATGAAAAAGCCAAGAGTAAATCATGGAAAGCTCTGTTTTATGGTGCTTTATAAAAAAAATAAATAAATAAATTCAAGCATATTCTGTATTCAGAAAACTGGGTTAGGGTTAGGGTCAAAGGGCGGGCTGAATCAGATTCTTTACATGCACTATAATCAACTTGTTAATTATACAGCAGCAGCTAAAGCTCATTAGAATTTAAATCTGCTTTCTGAAAATAAACAAGTAGGTGTCGGAGCGAAACATAGTCTAATCCGAATAGAACCTAGAAAACTGCTCACATCACTACTCACTCTGAGCAGGAGGGCAGAAGGCACTAGGCAACACAAGCATGTTTTTACACGATGAAAGCATAACTACAAAGTCTACAGTGCACCTGATTCCAATATTTTGAGAACTCTGGAAGTTTCTTCGAATATTTTCACTAGAAATATTCGTCTCTTGTCATTCAGAGTTAATCCCAGAGGAACCAATTTTTGTTTATTTTTTTTTTTGTTCTTTTATATGTATTTGTTTTTTGAGTTACAACCAGCAATGCTCCAGGGTTATTCCTGGCTCTGCACTAAAGGACCACTCCTGGAGGGACTCAGGGGCTCACATTCGGGATGCTGAGGATCGAACCCTGGTCGACTGTGTGAAAAGCAAGTGCCCCAACCACTGTCCTATCTCTCCAGTCCTAGGAATCAACTTTTACACATAAAATATTTTACAACTCTAGTTAGAAAAATACCTTTCGATAAGCAGTACTGATATACTGAAATAATATACTTCCATTAGAATTTTAAGAAATTGAGGGTCCGAAGTGGTGGCTCAAGTGGTAGGTCCCCCAAGTCAGGAGCAATTTCTAAGCGCATAGTCAGGAGTAACCACTGAGTGTCACCAGTGTGGTCCCACAAAAACAAAAACAAAAACAAAAAAAAAGAAATTGAAACAAAATTCTAATTTTCAGGTAGTAGCACTCTGCTACTCTCGTCATGAACTAAATAAATCTACACTTGTTAGTCTGTAATTTGACATAAGGGAGAAGCTTAAAACGAAATTGCTTATTATCATACATACATCTGCAGTAATGTCATTGAATTTGGTGATAAAGGCATGCTTTACAATATCCACAGCAATCTCTGAGGCAATCACCATACAGACATCTGGAAACAGCACCCAGAAATGATCTATAAAGTATAGGGGAAAGAGACAGTTATGTTTCTCAACATGAAGAGAATCTGTGATACACCGAACCCAGAATCCATAGCATCGCAGGCATCCATGACATCCTAAAATCTCCCCGGGGTCCAACTACAATGCTTCTAAAACCACACACAGAACTAGGATTCATTCATAGCTGCCGAAGCGCACAATGTGAGGTTAAAAGGGAATTCAGCCCAAGAGGTCACTTTACACCCACACAGCTGCCCAAAAAGAAGCCCAGAAAAATTTGATAGCAATGTGTTTAAGAATTATGCTGTCAGGTGTGGCCAAAAAAAAAAAAATGCTGAGTAAAATGTGAGAGAGAGAGAGAGAGAGAGAGAGACAGAGAGAGAGAGAGAGGAGAGACAGAGAGAACAGACTCACTCATCTGTGAGATTTAAGAAAAATGAAAGACATTATTGAAATAATACCCAGAGACAATAGAGATGAGGTCCGGAAGGACGGGCCCCACAGAGTGGTGAGTCCAGTTAGAGAAATAACTACACTGACAACTATCATGGCAATGGTAGTGAGTGAGAGAAATTGAATGCTGCCTGTCTCGAATACAGGCAGTGGATGGGGAAGGAGAGAGACGGGGGGGGGGGGGGGGGGGGGGGGGGGGGGGGGGGGGGGGGGGGGGGGGGGCATTGGTGGTGGAAATGCTGAACTGGTGAAGAGGGATGTTCTTTTTGATAATTAAAACACAACTACAAAAATGTCTGTAATCATGGTATTTAAATAAAGATACTATATTTAAAAAAAACACCTCCACAATGGAGAAAAAAAGAATTACCTGGATTCCAAGAAAATTGCTCCATGTTTCTTAAACACACTATTAGCAAGAGTATATAATTTGTGAATCGTTCCTTAATATCTAAAAAATTAACATATAAAATGGTTAGAACATGACATTATATTCAAACACAAAAAATATAATTATTTAAATGTTAGAGGCATCTTTATCTGTGTAGGATGGTGCTCCATTGGTAAGTCACTTAATTCTTTTTTTTTTTTTTTTTCCTTTTTTTGTGTGTTTTCTGGGTCACACCCAGCAGTGCTCAGGGGTTACTTCTGGCTATCTGCTCAGAAATAGCTCCTGGCAGGCATGGGGGACCATATGGGACACCGGGATTCGAACCAACCACCTTAGGTTCTGGATAGGCTGCTTGCAAGGTAAACACCACTGTGCTATCTCTCCGGGCCCAGTCACTTAATTCTTAACTCACCAGTATAACTCTACCATGGAAGAGCTTTTTACAAATAAGTTTTCAAAAGATAAATCTGTGCAAAATGTTTCTGAGGGCTTTTGACAGTGTTTTATAAAGAAAAAAGGTAGAAGGTGCAAGTATAAAATGTCAAATAATATAAAACTCTAGTTTCCAAAGAATTTCCAAATTAGAGTAAAATGAAATTGCAAGTTCTCAGGCATCAGCCTTACAAAGCCTCCCTCGTTTAGCTAAGCGAGCCCTAGTATCACAATATCATCTCTGAGCATAGCCTCAGATTTGTAGCTAAGAACCCCCAAATTGGACTGAATTTAATTACTTCTGGGGGGATTCCTCTGGCAGTGCTCAAAGAGCCCAGAGGCCACCCAAAGAAACACTAGGTCAACCCTGTCATGTGGGGGCTGGGGTGCTGAGATGACAAGGAACACCCGGTCACCCTGGGACATTGCACCTTGTGGTGCTGGGGACCAAATTAAGGTGGATATACACTGGAGAATCATTGTACTTTACTTCCTGGCCCCCCAATCGGGTATATTTACTAGGAATTAATTAGGGACCCTGAACTTAGAAGAAACACATTTGGTAAAAGCCAGTGGCCGGATTCCTGCTGAACACAAGCACACTTCTTATAGTATTTATCCAGAAATGAAAAGTCATCTGTGTGTAGGGATGAAGTTGGGTGAGGGTGGGGGGATCTGGTCAGGCACAAGTCACTTCCCCAGTAATTCCAAGTGCCACTGAGTCATGCAGCCATGGGCTCTGCAGCTTCCTGTCTTCTAATTTCATTCCTTCCTGGGGTTGTGGTTACTCTTATTTTGAGGGGATCAACAATGCATTATAGTATCACATAGACACATAGCATTAGAATCAAGGCTGCTCCTCTTAGTTCCACCTTCTGCAGTTTCTCCGTAGCAAATTGCTTGGTTTGTTGTTGTCTTTTTCTTTTTAATTGGGCCACACCCAGCAGCACTCAGGGGTTACTCTTGGTTCTGTGCTCAGCAGAAATCTCTCCTGGCAGGCTCGAGCGGGGGGGGGGGGGGGTCCATATGAGATGCCGGAAATTGAACCTGGGTTTGTCTGGGGTCTGCCACATGCAAGGCAAACGCTCTACCTCTGCGCTACCTCTCCGGCCCCAAATTGCTTGAGTTTCTTTTTATTCCATAGCTGAACCCCTTGGTTTTTTGTAAATCGTCCTTCCCAACTGTGTTTTCCCTCACCTCCCATACTTGTTCAGTCATGAGTGGCTCTTTCCTGCAGCAGCTGGCTCCACTGTACTGGAGAGAAGACTGAGCCAGGGCTTTCGAGAAGGTCAGTGGTACAGACTGCCATTCTCCCTGAGGAGGGGCTTTTTTCTCTCATCTCTGGAAATGCCCCCTTTGGGGGACAAACTCACAGCAGAGAGTATCCCAAGGCAGAGTTGCTTCCTTGAAGGGCATAACAAAATAGAAAGGAAGCATGTGGGCAGACTCAAGGACACATGTGACTGCTTTGCAATCACATGGTCTATTTGCTTGTGAGTTTAAAAGGGGATGTCTGTCCTGGAATGAATTCTGCACAATTTGAAAACGTATTCTCTACTGGCTATGGAATTCACTCACGAGATTAATCACCCTCATCAGGGAACCCTTAATTGGAATTCCACAGAGCTATTCACAAAGGTACAAATATGTGGGACAAGCCCTTTGAATTTCTACTTTCCACAATTAAAAAAAGGTATTTATTTCTGCTCCCTTGGCTAAGTATGGATGTATATGTAATGCTATCTTATCTGGTTCATTACTCTTCACAGAATTATCTATAAGGAAATTAACCAGACTTTCAGATATTTTCTAAAATAAAAATACTGTAGAATTTATTTAAAGTTGATCAATTAATTCTGTACAACAAATGCAATTTATACTATTAAGGATAATAAAGTAAAGCTAAACATTAAAGAAAAAATACTAGCACAAAAGTAACTGCTCAGGCATTTATCAACTATGAAGAGAAACTTATAAATCCTTTTAAAAATTCATTTGCATACTTTTTTAATTTTAATACTTAAAATGTTTTACAGGGGCCAGAGAGATAGCATGGAGGTAGGGCATTTGCCTTGCATGCAGAAGGAGAGTGGTTCAAATCCTAGCACCCCTGTAGCCCCCTGAGCCTGCCAGGAGCAATTTCTGAGCACAGAGCCAGTAGGAACCCGAGCGCTGTTGAGTATGATCCCCCCAAAAAATGTTTTACAGATTAAAAATTGGAGCATTTATATTGCTTTCATAATAAATATAATTTAGGGACCAGAGCAGTGGCACAGTGGTGGGGCGTTTGCCTTGCATGCGCTAACCTAGGATGGACTGCAGTTTGTTCCCTGGCGTCCCATATGGTCGGTCCCCCAAGCCAGGAGCAATTTCTGAGCACATAGCCAGGAATAGCCCTTGAGTGTCACCAGGTGTGGCCCAAAAACCAAAACAAACCAAAGCAAAACAATAAACACTTTGAGAATAAATTCTTATAATGGTTTATATTGCACGGAACTCTCAAAACTCAAACTCTACCAAAATGAGAATTCTTTTTTAAAATCAGAGAACTTATAAGATAGTGATGAATGTAGTAAAAGCACTTTTGATATTTAAATAATACAAAATCCCAATTTTCCTAAGATATTAACAGTCCTAGGAATAATATACAGTCTGAACTTATGTATCAACGAGGGACTGTCCAATCTCCACCCGTCCTTGGCAATGAATGTCACAGAGGCTCAGTGGGAAGGAAAGGGATCACCCGAGTTTGGCTACTCTTCGCTTCAATGCTCAGCCCAAGGATGTGATGTCACTTGGGTTCTTCAGGGCTGGGAATTTAACTTCGTCCACCAGTGGTGTTTAGTTAGGGGCCTCTCGAGGGACATACCTGGTGGTGTGCTAGACACCATGCAGTGTCAGGGATCTAGCTGGAGTCAGTAGCATCTGAAGTGTGTACTATTTTCTCCAGTTCCTGGAACTTTGCTCTGCATCAACATATCTACTGTGGGGTCTTTCTGAATGCAGAGTTCACACATCCATGGGTAAACTAGCTGAGGAAAATTCTTGTGTCATGAACACAAGTGTGAAGGTCCTCGATTCTCAGGCTGGGGATAGAGCACAAAGGACTGGAGGACAAAATACTTTGCCTGTGAAAAATCCAAGACTTGATTTCAAGTACCATATGATTGGTTCCCTGGGTGCAGGAAGAGCAACCTCTGAGCAATGATCTAGGAGTAGTCTGAGAACTGTCAGAAGTGATCCAAAAGTCAGCCAAGAAACAGAAATCCTAGATTCTGTACTGGGCTGTGTTTGCCAGCCAGAGGGGGAAAGGGCACCAAGTTACAAGTCTAGCTTTATAAACTACAGCCCCACATGTCCTCAAGCAAACTCCCCTATCAGTCATCTAGCAGACTGGAAGAGATCAAGTTTTCTCTGAAATGTTTCAGTGAAGCCTGCCACGTGGAAGAGTGTGAGGTGGTGGGTTTTACATTATGCGTTTGGACTCTGAGTTCTGGAGAGAAATAAACGTGTGCCCAGGGATTACTCTTGATACCAGAAATCACTTCTGGTGGTACTCATGGCAGGATATGGATGCCAGTGACTAAACTGAAAATTCGTTATATGCAACGAAAATGTCCTACCTATACTACTGCTCTGCCTCTTACTTTCAAGAAATTTCTGAAAGTATGTAAAGCTTCTGTATACTTATTTCTAATTTTTTGTTACCACTTTAAGCATGCTGTGATTATAACAACCAGAATAATGAGACAGTTAAAATGACAAGAGTAAGAGAAGATACAGCTTATCTCAAACAGCATGAAGGCCAGAGAGATAGTCTAATGGGTAAGGTGTTTGCCTTGCCCACAGCTGACCTGGGTTCTAGCCCCAGCAGTAAGCTCTATGCACAGCTGGATGTGGCTCATTTCCTTCCCCCAAAACTGAAAAAGTAATGACAACCTGCACAGTTTAGGAAAGAACTACAAATAATAATAATAATTATTATTAAATAAAATAAATAACAATACAGGCAGCTGCAAGTAACAATGGATTTACATACCGCTATTGGACATTTGAAAAAGATTATTCTTTTCAAATTTCTTGAAAACGCTTCCTTTAATTTCAACAAACTGAAAGAGGAAACAGAAATATTTCCATCATTATAACAGTCCCCCAAAAGATGACACACTGTCCTGGAAAAGAAATGACACACAGGAAAAAAAAAATGTTATCCTGGCCAGAATGTCGTCATGTGACCCCTTGTGATAAATAAATGAAAATAAATGGCTTACTTACATTGTTAGACATCATGATCGTGAGCAGGGACTTGTTGTGTGAGTTAAAAGCTACGTTGAGAGTCGTTGCTTGAACCAGAATGAGGATGGCGTGCAAGACTGGCGGGAAGACAGGGAGGTCAAGGAAACAAAACTGTTGTGTGTCTTTACCTCCTCTTAGTAGGTATGACAGACTCTTAGAAATTAGTAATGGGAACAAGAAGATGAGCCTGCTTTTCATCAGTTCCTGCTTAAGCCCTTCGCTACTTTTGCAATTGCCTTATTGGCTGTGGCTGGAAGGAGGAAGGTGATCCCCAAATCTGCACCCAGGAGACACCCTCTGTGGAGCCACTCCTATGAGTCCCACCTGAATCTCTCAGGCACTGGGTGCCTGGACAGTGAAAGAGATCCTCAGAAAGTTTTGCAAAAATGGAATCAATGACAAAGCTCAAATGACTTAGAAATAAATATTCTGAATTAAGATCATGCACATGTGAAGAGAGACAAGAACATAATGTAAGGGGCCGGAGCGGTTAAGGTGTCTGCCTTGCTGGTGCTAGCCTAGGATGAACCATGGTTCAATCCCCTGGCGTACCATATAGTCCGCCAAGTCAGGAGCGATTACTGAGCTCATAGCTAGGGGTAACCACTGAGCGTCACTGGTGTGGCCTAAAAAAAACAAGAAAGAACATAAGGTAAAAGTTATCCTGCAGGGAGTCACTTTTCTTCAGGAAACAGGGAATAAATAAAAGAACAGAAAAGACTGAGAATTAAGGTTCTTCTTCCTTTGCTGTTCTTGAAGACGTCTAAAAGTTGCTGAGTTGTATACATCTGACATATAGCTGTGTAAGAATAACAACTGCTTTACTGTTACACTTGGGACAAGCTTTACTTGCATAGAAATCATCCCACTGAAACCTCTTAACTTTTCAGACAGCATGAGTCACCATCTACGTGACACATGCCTGAGTACAGCTCCAGATCCCACACCAAACAGGAGAGCAGGCAGGGATCGTGTGTAAGTCCACATGGAGAGACAGATCTATGTGGGCACCATGTATACTGGAAGGCCTTTGACTCCAAAAAGGTTTTCAGACACTCTGTGTGGGAACAGGCTAATGAAACTTCTAAAATGCCTCTCCAACCCCATCTCAAATTTGACTTCTAGAAGAAATCATGTATACCGTTAGGCCAAGATTAGAATAAAGAAATTACAGGTCTTTGTTATTACTAATCAAGAAGAATTCAATATAACTTTGAAAGTTACACAGGATACTCCCTCTGTCGCTAAGCCAGGCAAGTAGCTATTCAAAGCATTTGGCATTTCTCTCCCGGATAGGGCATGTGTTCATGCACACACGCTATCTCTAAGCCAGAGAAGTCGTCATACAAACAAAGCAGAGTGTGTGTTCTGTTCAGAGCATTGAAAATACAGTGATGGTTGGAGCTTCTGGTAAGTCTAAAAGGATACAGACATAGAGAACGGCCATTAGGAAGTGAGGAATCACCCCAATGTGGGCTCTTTTCCGTTCTTTAGGTTCCGTGGCTGTCCAGTACAGAGCATCTAGTATATCTTGTCCAAAAGATGAGAACAGACGATCTGCTACCTAAAAAAAAAAAAAGACCAACAGAAAGTGGTTTCCTCGGGTCCATTTCAGACTCTGCATAAAGTTGAGGTGAACTCCAGTGCTAGAGATTTGATGACTGAAAACTCGTCAGAGGTCAAGTTCCAAATACACAGGATTTGGATGTCAGCAACTGACTGTTCTCTGACTCTCCGGGAGTCCTGTCCTCATCTTACTTGACCCTGAATAGCTAGGTGTGGTATGTAAACAATCTTACATAGCAGTGGGCTAGGAGAGGAAAGGGGGCCTGGCTTTTCTTCCCCAGAGGGAAGAGAGCGAACTGGTTGCTCTAATTCGCAAACTCCAAATCCCACACCTCCATGACCATCTGCACCCTGACATGAGTCCCCAAATCAGGAAGCTGAGTGGTAGTAGTCAAAGAGTCCCATCATTGGATCCAGGGGCCCTCCCTGGCTCTGTGAGGAAGCAGTGAGCCTCCCCAACATCAGGAACCATCATTATGAAACACCTTTTCAGAGTCAACCAAATTCAGAGGTAGATCATACACGTGTTCCTACAGAAAAGAGGAGGAAAATGCCAACTGCACCTCAAAAAAAAGTGAATTCTGTAACCCCAAGGAACTTCCTATTTAAAGAACATAAGAAGATTCTGCCCGTTAAGTAGAATTTATTTACATAGTTACGTAATTTGACTTGTGTACAAATGCAAACTTTTCACAGGTTACTGGTTTCAAATGATAGAGTGCATTCAAAATATTTAAGCATATGGGGCCAAGAGAGACTGCACAGCAGGTAGGGCATCTGCCCTGCATGCACTACTCAAGTTTGAACCTCAGCACCACATATGATTCCCTGAGACTGCCTGGAGTAAGCCCTATGCATAGCTGGGTGTGGTCACCCAAACAACAACAAATTAAAAAAAAAACACATAAAAACAAAAGAGCACATGGAGCACAGCAACTAATAAATCCCAACTATCTATTCTACATAAAAATTCAAATCAACTATTTACAATCTGTGTCTCATAGCAAACATAAAAACTATCCTAACATTTCCTTCCTAATTTCTGAAGCATGAGCTAAAGGTGAATGTGAGTTTGCAATGAATCTGAGACGAATCCCCCCTTGGTGATCCCACCTTAGGGAAGGAACAGCAACGCACCCTCCTTCCCCAGGTCAGGCCAGCTACAGTGGCACAGATCCCAGGGAGGTGATTTTCTAGCTCCAACTCAGAGCTCTGGGACCCCATGGCCGCCCATAAACAAGGTCAATATGTTACAGTGCAAATGACCCACAGTCATTTTGCCTTTTGGGGTGCAGGGCAGCAAGGCCCGTCCTCACCTCCAGCATGTTGTAAATGATGTAGAGCTTGATGACCGACTGGCCCCGTATCAGGTGATACATCATGGAGTAGTCGACGTAGTGCATCATGAAATAGCAGATCACCAGCAGGATGCCCTTCAAAATGTCGCATACCTGAGCGGGCTGCAGCAGGCGCCTGTCCCTGCAACAAACAGCAATGACAGAGTGAGTCTGACTGGCGTGATACAAAGGTAATGCGTGTCTGTCTGGACCTGTAAGACTGCAGCCATTGAGGAAAAGCGGGACGGCCTGACATTCACCTGCCTGAATGCGGTGAAAATTTACATTTTTTTAAAATCCACCACTACTCTTCAAAGTTGACAGTCTTGAGGCGTGAGAAGAGGGTAGCCGCCTACTTCCAGAGCTCTAAAGGAAGGACGGTGGTGAGGAATATGGGCAGCATTTAGCCTATTTAGGAGGTCTAGCTGGCTTGCCGGATCAACCCTTTCACACAGAGTCAGTCTCTAGGCACATCCATTGTAGTTTATCCTTTTTACCTCAGAGAACGACAGGTTTCTTGTCATTGGCTCCCAAGGAGCACAGCCTAATGGCAATGGAGAGCTCAACTGTGCGCATGCATCACAACTTGTCAACATACCACGCCAGATTTCACATTGTTCACAACAACACATCCCGATGTAACAAATGCATCATGTGGCATCTATGGAAACATGTATGTGGAAGACATTCTGAAAACCGGAACCTTTAGCTGCCATCCCTGTAGTGGCCTCTGCAGGACGGTGTCAGTTGGTACTTAGGAGACAGCGCACACCACGGGGCCTACAAAGATCAGTTCAGAATCTGAGTGACTTCTGGGTTGTTTGCCAACCCTAATGGGTGAAATGCTGACTAGTGCAGTACTCAGTTATTTTCTCTCATTGGGAAACTAACATCTTCTATATTCAAGCATTTATGTTTTCCATGAATTCTACCCTTTCTTTTACAAAATAGTTTGTAGGGCAGAATTTATATTATAGAAATTCCTTCCTTTTTCCTTTCCTTCCTCCCTCCTTCTTTCCTTCCCTCTTTCTCCCTCCTCCATTTTTTAGAGGTAGGGTGTTGAGCCACACCTGGCTATCCTCAGGGCTTACTTATGGCTCTATGGCCAGGCATCACTCTGGGTGGACTTAGGGAACTAGATTAAACCTGAGCCAGCTGCATGCCAGGCAATTACCTTTCTCCCTATACTATCATTCTGGCCACAGAAATTAACTTTCTATGGTATAAGTTAAAAATGACTTTTTTCGGGGCCAGAGTGGTGGTGCTAGAGGTTGCAAGCGCTAGCCTAAGATGGACCGCAGTTCCATCCCCCTGGCGTCCAGCATCCCATATGGGCCCCCAAGGCAGGAGTGATTTCTGAGCACATAGCCAGGAATAGCCCCTGAGCGTCAATGGATGTGGCCCAAAACAAAAACAAAATTACTTTTTCTCTAGTGAGTATAAGCAGAATCATTTCTTATTTCTCAGTTTATAGCCTAAGATACTAAATCTAAAATGCAAATGAAAACCCCTTACTAAGACATCTAAATGAAAAATGCAGTAGAAAAAGAGCCAAAGAAGCAGCACAATGGGTAGGGTGTTTGCCTTGCACACGGCCGACCCGGGTTCATCTGACATCCCATATGATCCCCAAGCCTGCCAAGAGTAACTTCTGAGTGCCACAGAATGTGACACCCCCCCCCCCAAAAAAAAGCACTGTTGGCTAGAGTGGTGGTACAACACTCAACGGACCAAAGCTCAATCCCAAGCACCCTACATGATCCCTTGAGCCCCAGCAGGAGTAGTCCCTGAGCACAGAACCAGAAGTAAGCCCTGAGTACTGCTAGGTGTGGTACCGAAAAAGGAGCAGTGTAAGAATTCTTTCCCCAAGTAATTGTTTCCTGTGACAGTATGGGACCACACTTTCTGTCTATACCCAGCTGATCTCAGGACAGAAGATGCTTCTCCTCCTATTCTGCAGCCAAAGCTTATTCCCAAGGAGCTACAGAATCTCTTCCTTGACACCCATCACTGTGGCACCCCAGCCGCTCTCCGAACCTGTCGTTTCTCTGGGAGTCCCGGGTGCCTAGTCTCCGGAGCTCCTTCCAAACCCCGGCCATGCCCCAGTGACAAGAAGCCCCAGCTTCCAAACCATGCCTGATCCCTGCTTGCAAAACTGGCACACACTGTTTATGGGGAGGCAACTCTGTGATCAGCAGGTACAGAAAATATTCCACTAGTCTCCAATGCCTACAGCCAACATTTTTACTTGGGCAAGACTCTAATGGGCACAAAGAGCATGCAGGGTATTGCCAAAGTCCAGACTCTGTACACTGGGCCCAAGAAGAGACAGGAGGAGGAGTGCTAACACTGGGCTGAACCCTTTCACACAGGGAGACAGCTCAGAGCTCATCTCAACCAGTCTGCATGTCTTAAAACAAATGAGCGAAGCCCAGAGCAATTCCTCTTAGCCTAGATGCTCTGAGCTTAGAGGCTCAAAAGCATCAGCATGAGACATTCTGTTCACCTCCTTTGTGGAAGAACAGGCAGAACTGCCCGATGTTGAAAATCACCAATTACCAACAATCCTGGCCTCGATCCTATGAACCACATGTCCCAGTGTATGAATTAAAGAAAAACAGCTCAGAATCGGGTTGCATAGATTGGTATTAGTTGTGATTTTTTAATCAAGTAGTAAACGTTTGGCACCAGATCTGCTGAGTTTAGTGATTTCAGTCATTTACATTGATTAGAAAAGAATTGATTTTATTTCACAAAAAGGGCTCCTAGATGTTTATATTTAATTATATCTCCTAATATGCTTTGGCCACCAAGGAACAATGTTAATATGTCTACGAAGGAATATTACAGTCAATACAAGAAACTGTTAAAAATGAATACTACCAAACACTGAAATATATATTCCCATACAACACAATATTACACAATTTGAACAAATTCGATCATCCAGTTTTTTTGTTTTTGTTTGCTTGCTTGTTCATTTGTTTTGGCACCACACCCAGTGGTATTCATGGTTATTCATGAGTCTACTCAGAAATTACTCTTGGTAGGCTTGGGGAACACATAAGATGCTGGGGAGTGAACCAAGTTGGCTGCACAAAGCAAATACACACCCTCCTACTGTGCTATCACTCTGGCCCCTTGATCATTTATATTTAAAAACAATAGAGGCAACTTCCTCACCTAGGATTATGCCCTGTTTTAGACAACAGGGAGTTGCTGACACTTTCCCCTACAATCATCAACCATGATATGTCAGGTACTGGATTTTGTGCGGGGTCCCTGCGATTACAACAGTAAACTGCCTTAACCTGACATAAGCAGCAGCTGGCAGGAAATGGAGCTGCTGGGGGCTACCAGACAGCTCTGGTGCAGGACTCTAGGCCTAAGCTGTCTTCTACCTCCACCTGCTTTAAGCGTCATCACCTATTCCTCCTTTTTCTGGAGGGGTGCTCCCAAGCAGTGCTGAGGACCCTGGGCTCACCAGGCTCACTCTGTTCTACTGAGTGGCCGAATGCTAAGGCTTCAATTCAAGGACACAGTGCAGCTGGGATCCTGTGGTGCTTAGAAACAAGGGCCACACCTGGTGATGTGTGAGAGACCCTGCAGTGTCAGAGACTGAACAGGCTCAGGTAAGGCCTCATCCTAAATCTGGTACTAGCTCCTTAAGCCCAGAGTTTTGTCCAAAATGACCTTTAGATTTACATAAATCAATAACTCAGTGCCCTTTATCTTCCAGCATAATCCACTTCATCAATAACTCAAGACAAATTACTGAGCTAGAAAACAAATACATTTTTTATTATTAATGATTTATTTATTTTATTATTATTATTTTTTTTTTTTTGGTTTTTCGGGTCACACCTGTTTGATGCTCAGGGGTTACTCCTGGTTAAGCGCTCAGAAATTGCCCCTGGCTTGGGGGGACCACATGGGACGCCGGGGGATAGAACCCCGGTCCTTCCTTGGCTAGCGCTTGCAAGGTACCACCTCATCCGCCCCTATTATTTATTTCTTAAAACGTAGTAAAGGGGACTATGGGTTACTGGACCTTGGACAGCTTTTTCTCTAGTCCCCGGGTCTGGGAAAAATTTTCCAGTGCTAACAGACATAGTCTTCTAAATCAATTAGCATTACTGAAATGAAAAACAAAATAAGGGGAAATCTTAAAAACAAAGAGATTATTTTTCTATAAACACCCTTTCCAGTGAAAAAGTACAGCTGAAACAACAGGAAATCTTAAAGGATATATGGATGTGCCAGTACCTTTCAAGCTAAGGAAAGACTTCACCTTAAAATACGCTCCCATGTATAAAACAAGTTGAACTGGACTGGGCCTAGGATTTGTTTCCTTGTGGGCCAGGATATTTTTAGATGCTTACTTGATAAGCATCTCCAATTCCATAAGTAGATCAGCCGCAATCCTACCAATCAACTTTGAACTAGCTTCTTGGGCTGACGTTCTCCCAGACAAATGCCTCTCAAAACTGGCAATTCATTTTGCAGACGTTTCAAATCCCATAGGAATACTTAAGTGAGTGGAGCAAGCTGGCGGGGGAATCCCATATGGTCTCCCGTGCCTGCCAGGAGTGATTTCTGAGTGCAGAGCGCGGAGTAACCCACCCCCAAGTGCCGCTACTGGGTGTGACCCAACACCCCCCACCAAATCTAAAATAAAAAAAAAAGACTCACTTATCTAATTTTATAGTCTTGGTTGTGATTTCTTGCCAATCTTAAACAAAATATTATTTTGAAAGGTATTTATCTATTTGGGGGGTGAAGGGGGATGATGTGGGGCTACCTCTGCACAAAGCCAGAGTAAGCCCCTCCCTGGCTTTATGCTCAGGATTGACTATATGTGGGCAGGGATTGAATGTTTGGTTGGCTGCTCATCAGATGAGGACCTTATCCACTGCGCTCTCTCCATCCAGCTCCAGTATTTCTATATAACTGAGAGAACTTTGTTATACCATTCTTAAGAAATCACATTTTTTGCTCTAAGTTTCCTCCTTTGCGCATCCTGATTCTTTCATGGGATTTGCAGTTACTAATCCAAGCGGTCAGGCAGGCTAGGTCAGCTGGTTCCAAGGAAGGCTCCTGAACAGAAGAATGCAGCAGAGAGCAGAGCAAAGTTTTTTCCCAGGGGTAACGTGGGCTAAAGTCAAAGGTAAAACACTGGCAGATGGGGAGAACGAGAAGCAAGAAGAGGTGTGGTGCTCTGTAAGCAAGAGAAATGGGACGGTCTGCCTGGGTCATCCCTAGGAAACGGTGAAGGAAGAAGAGGCAGTGTGAGCTGACCCGTGACTGGTCTATTTGCCTTTCTTGGTCTCTCAAGGTGATTAGAGGTACTTTCAGTTCATTGAAAGAATGAAGAAACAGCATTAAGGAAACAAAATGTTATACGATTCCCATATTTAAGAGATATTCCATTATCAAATAAATTCAAATAGAGCCGATTTGTTTTCCTCAAGTAGGAAAACGTTCAAAGCCTTGTTTTCCGACCTAAAGGATGGGAAAGAACCATGTATTGGGGGGGTGAGGGAGGGAAACTGGGGACATTGGTGGCAGTAAATATGCACTGATAAAGGGTGCTGTACATTGTATGGCTGAAACTCAATCATGAACATTAGTTTTTTCCCTTTTATTTTTTAAACACTGTTGTTACAAAGTTGTTCGTGACTGGGTTTCTGTCATACAACGTCCAATATCCTTCACCAATGCACATTTCCTGCCACCAGTTCCCTTCCACTCTCCCTCCTGCCTGCCTCTGACTCTCTCTCTCTCTCTCTCTCTCTCTCTCTCACACACACACACACACACACACACACACACACACACAACTTTGTAACTATGAATCTCACAGTGATTCAACTAAAAAGTAAATCTTAATGTCCTAACATGCAATTAGTCATAAGAGAAAAGCTCTGAAGTACTTGACTGATTTCACATTTTTCCTTGGACTTGAACATGACTGGCAGCCAAAGCAGAGAGAATCCTGTTGTCCTGAAGCCAAGCTCAGTGTTGGGAGCGATGGTGTGGCCAGGAGGCTCCGCTGCCCAGCTCAGACCCATGCATGTCACTAAGCACACTGCACTGACGTGGTCATGGTTGGAGAGCTGGTGACACCATCCCACATATATGCAGGGAGAGCCGCGAGAGCATACCTAGGAGACCCCACTTCCCACAGCCTGGGTCTCCTGCTGGTTGCCTACTGCTCTTTTTCTGTTTTCACAAAAAATTTAATTTGTTTGTATCGATGTCCACTGAGGCAAGAGAATAGAAGAAAAAAAAATATCGGGGTTTCCGCAACAAAAGGAATCCCTGTGCCACCAGAATTCATTCTATAAAGGAGGTGATTTTCGAGAGAGAATGTTGGAAAGTTCCATGCACTCTAGAATCTTGGTGAGGAAATGGGGAATATAAAATTCAAGACTCTGGGGGCCAGAGCAGTGGCGCAATCGGTAGGGCATTTGCCTTGCACGCACTAACCTAGGACGGACCACAGTTCAATCCCCCGACATCCCATATGGTCCCCCAAGCCAGGAGTAATCCCTGACTGTCACCGGGTGTGGCCCAAAAGCCAAAAAAAAAAAAACAAAAAAACAAACAAACAAAAAAAAAAAAAAACAAGACTACGGTAGAGGCACAGGTGGGCCAGGACACAG
>PVKC010016392.1:0-20842 GCA_004027635.1 Crocidura indochinensis
GGTACCGGAGGATCGAACCGAACCGAGGTCCGTCCAAGGCTAGCACAGGTAAGGCAGGCACCTTACCTCCAGCGCCACAGCCCGGCCCCCAATATTCAATTATTTTTTACGGAAGAAAAAATAATACTATCTTGAACAAGGCTATATGGTCATTCTTCTTAAGATAGACACTGCTGGTATTGCTCAGGTACCCTTTCTTCTGGGTAATAGAATTCTGATTCACATTTTACTACTCTTTATAACATGGAACCCCAGTGAAGTTCATGGGAAACTGACCTTATACTCACTTCCAGTGGGGGGGACAATTATTGGCTTAAGCACATTATGATAATTTTATCCTCTTGTCTGTAATTTCTTATTTTTTACTTTATTATTAAATCAATAAATATTAAGTACAATAGGCATTTATTGACACACATATGATGTTTGATAAGATTATATTTGAGACTCTTCCTACCTCTTAAACAAGTGAACAAATAAATTTATCCATAATATTGTTTTTCGTTGAGATTGTTTTTGAAGCTATAGGTAGTCTAACTAACAAATTGATTATTGAGGAATTAAATGCTGACCATCTTTCTTACTAGAGATCTGTATTTGTTTAGCACATGTTGGCTTAGAGAGAGGATTGAGTACTTATGGGAAAATGACAGGAATGAAATTTATTTTCCATTTATTTTCCTTTGCATTAACCATGCACAGAATTTTGATAGTATTGATATTTATGATACATTTATTTGAATTATCAGAAATTCATTTAAATGTTTAAATTATTATTTATTGCAAACTTATGTGAGAGTTACTGTTTCAGGATTCTTCTCTAACAAGTTAAAATTGTTAGTATATTTCTAGTTAGTTTAAGAGGAGATACTCTCATTTACTCTGTTTCAATGAAGAAAAAGAAAAAAGCCATAATTATTAATGATTAAAGTTATATCCAACAATCAGGCCAAGGAAATCTGATTCTAGTTTATAACTTGAAACTAGAAATTATTGTAGTGGACACACCCTAAGGAAACTGTAATGCAGTATACCTTTGTATAATTCTCCTCCTCCTTGAATGAGAGTTTAAATTGTGATTTGTTTCTAATCAAGCAAATGCAACAAAAATAGTTATTTTAGCAAACATAGTATGTTATATGAGGCTCCTCAAAGTACACTTGAGTAAGACATTTTTTTGTGAGGCTTGTAATAATAAGTCATTCTGTTTTGGGAAGATTTGCAGATTGTCTATATATGGCAAGGAAATAAAATCAGTCTCTCAGAAGTTAAGATAGCTTCTACCCCACAGCAAGCAAGAAAATAGAATTTTCTGTTTTGGCGATATGTCCATCAGTGTTCATGGGTTACTTTTAAATCAGTGCTTAGAAACCATTTGTGGCTGTGCCTGGGGTACTGTATTAAACCTGGGTTGACTGAATGCAAGACAGGTAATCTGATCACTCACTGTACTATCACTCTAGCCCCCAAAATAGAGTGCTTAGATATGACAATGCAAAGAATTGTCTTTAGAACTAGGAACTCTTAAGAACTAGGAAGAGGATCTGAAGCTTGAGAAAGAAAAAGCCCAACCAAGACCTAACAAAAGCCTGTAGAACCTCAGTGTATAGCTCATCTCAGCTATCTTCAGAAACCTGAATCACATTTGAAAATGGTAAATATGTATTGCTTTAAGCTACTAGATGTGTGGCAGTTTGTTATGCAATTATGGATAGCTAATGTAATTAATGTAGTAATGTAATTATGAGTAGTCAAAATAAAATCCTTTACCATTTATTGTTAAATATGCCATTTTCATGGGTAAGATGAACTTGAAATGAGTTTGAATGAGACTGAGGAGTTTAGTATTCTCATTTCTGTGATCTTGTAGAGTTTAATGTGAAGATTAGGTATAATGTAAGATATGAACAATATTCATGTTTTAGGAGACAGAAATATGTTTGGAAATAAGAAATATTTTCCTACTAGTTAAATGAAATCTCAACTGATAAAATGTTGAATCAGAAAGTCATTGATATTTTATTAGACTTGTTTGACCAAAGAATAATTTTTTGGGAGAGGGGGCACACCTGGCAGTGCTCAGGGGTTACTCCTGGCTCTGTGCTCAGAAATCGCTCCTGGCAGACTCAGGGACCCAATGGGATACCAGGAATTGAACCTGGGTCTTAATGCCCTTCTGCTGTGCTATCACTATCCCCATGAGCAACATTTTTTAAGAGCTAAAACATTTTATTGTCATTACTAGATGCATTGAATTTGCATTTAATTGGATTGTATTTGATGGCACACAAATAGCATTTCTCAAGGTAAAAATAAATCAGGTATGACCACAGAATTTAAAGTTGTCATACAATTAAAAATTAGTATAGTTCTCAAACATTGTGATTACTTCATAATGAACCATGGTGATTCTTCAACCTTTCCATGACATAAAATGGGATTAATCATTAACCATAGTTCAAAGAGATTACACATAAAATATTCTACTTAAAAGGAAATTTTGGAATCCTGGAATAATTTTGATGACTGTCCCCAAATAGTAACATTATTTTAAGCATATATCTTAATGTTTAATGGACAATTTTTACCTTCGTTTTTAACTAATTTTTTTCTATTTCTTACTTTTTCCTATGTATTGCATACCAAGAAAACATGAAACTGATACATTTTATTTACTGCTTATTTGCTGCTCAGTTAACTTTTTATTATCAATAACTTTCAACATTAATTAGTTTTTATGGTACTCATATAGTTTGCGGTCAGATACAGAACTAACCTACAAAAGCATGTAACATTTAAACAAAATAGATTATCTCTACTTTTATGTTGTTGCTCTAAGACACAATTTGTTGGGGCTGGAACGTAGCATAGTGGTAGGGCATTTGCCTTACACTGATGCCCACTACAGACCTGGGTTCGATCCCCAGCATCCCATATGGTTTTCAGAGCCAGGAGCTATTTCTGAGCATATAGTCAGGAGTAACCCCTGAGCATCACCGGGTCTGGCCCCAAAACAAACAAACAAAAAGCAACCCCCAAATCATAATTTGCACATGAAACTATGAAATGAGGCACAGAGAGGCAGTATGAAGCAGAAAGTAGCTCAATTGTCTTGCCTTGAATGCTATAGGAGCTGTTTCCAATTCCCAGCATCATATATCTTCGGAACACTGCTAAAGTTCCCTCTTAGATCACCCTCCCCAACCAAAAAGTTATAATTTGAAATTCAGATGACTCTATTCTTTATAATTTACATTATCTTATTTATATGTTTTCTTTTTGGATAATAGTTAATATTTGCCACATGAACATATTTGAACTTCCAAAGAGGTTGTTTGAATAAAAACATTTAAGACTATAAAACATTGTTTTGCTAAAAAGACCATTGCATTGACAGTAATAAGCTAGATATCTTATAGATATTATTGTAAATAAATTAATATTAATTGATATAATTTGTTATGTCCCCTTATTCTATTTTAAAATTATTGTTTATATAATTAGTGTGAGGATGAAAAATACAATATGCGTGACCTCATTTGACTTTTTTGACATTTAGTCAGTTAAAAGGTTTGTAAGAAGTTTAATTACCAAATGGTATGATCATTATTCATCTCATCATTTGATATATAATGTCAACTGAATTGCCTCCCTGGAGTGCTCTGTGTTTCACAGATCAATAGATTTACCAAGAGCTTGAAGGAGAGCTTTAAACATTCATTGAAAAGAAGGAAAAAATCTATCTCTCTTGTAAAATGGCTTGTATAGTCATTTCATCAGCTTCATAATTATTTTATTTACTTATATGAATAAATCCTCTTGTAACAAGAGTTTTAGGGTATTACAGCTCCTTTAAGTAAATTAAATTATAGTGTTATATATATCAATCAGATTTATTTTGCTCAAATGCACTGCTAGCTACATAACAGAAATAGTGATGTGTGTTTCTTAAATCAGCTTTGCTTTTGAGTTCTATCTTGAATGATTTAATTTTAAAATACGATTCTTTATCTGATTAAGCAAGTGCTAGATATATTGTTTTACATTATGTCTACCTTTTTTAAGTTGTAGGTAAATTTTTATAAGAGAAATTTAGAACTGTTAGTATAATTGTCATATCTTTCATCCCTTGAAATACCACCAAATACTCACCAAATATTGAAGTTCTGTGCAGTTCATTGTAAAGACAATTAAAATTCATTGAATGTCGGTCTCTTCTAATCACCTTACTTAATAACTCAGTAACTTTAAATTATTTTTATTTAGCTATTGAGATTCATAATATGGTTAATCATACTTTCATGGATATGTCATTCTAACACCGTTTTCACCACCAGAGTCTGCTTCCCTTCACTTGTCCCCTAGATTCCTCCATCCATGAACCCGTTTACTCAGTTCTTTTGAAGTTAGTGACATCTGTGCACACACAGGTAAAAGAGCTAAATTCCTGGGATTCTATAAAATAGTTAATCAATGATAAATTAAAACAAATTTTAAAAATCCCTATTTTTAAAAGACAGGTATGTAAACTTAAAATTGGTATAAGTAAATCGTTGTGTTATGAATTTATAGAATTTTAAATCAGGATTTAGGAGGTAGTAAATGAATAAATTTTAATGAGTTATGTGTCCTGCTCCATAGGCAAAAGGGGAAATAGATAAATAGCATTGCACTTTTAAGATGCTGTATCTAAACTAATGCTTATCTTTATGAAAAATAATCAAGCCACCACTTTTACGTATATCCCTAATCTGTAGTGATGTTGAGAATAAATTTCCATAATAAAACAGAGTGCCTTGTGATTGGTTAGATTAGCCTGAGAATGTCAGCATCAGGTGTTTGTCTTTATAAAAAATACAAGTCAACCTATTACTATTTCATGCATTCTACCAAAAGACATGAAATTGATCAACAAGTGAGGCTTAATTACCACACAATATGAGCATTGATCAGCATTTAGCATCAGTTTACCTAGTCTCCAAGTGATGTAGGATATTGTCTATGTCTGTAAAGTGTGTGGTTTCGATGGTTGTTGCACACACAGCCAACATTAGAGCTGAGAAACTAATCTTCCATTTGAACAGGAAGCAGTCAACAAACAAAATGTGTTCCTAAGAAATACTATATCTCAGAACTCAAGGTTTCTCATTAGAAGTATATCCTGAGGGGGCCTGGCGGTGGCGCTGGAGATAAGTTGCCTGTGCTAACCTAGGACGGACTGTGGTTCGATCCCCCGGTTCCCCATATGGTCCCCCGTGCCTGCCAGGAGCAACTTCTGAGCGAATAGCCAGGAGTAACCCTTGAGCGTCAAAAGAAGTATATCCTGAGCAGTAGTTCAAGTAAAAATAGGATAGGATCTTCCAATATGATGCTTTTCTTAGAAAGCCTATATTTTTTGGGGGGGTGGTGGGGGTAGTCACACCCAGCAGTGCTCAGGGGTTACTTCTGGCTTTGTGCTCAGAAATCGCTCCTGGCTGGCTCAGGGGACCATATGGGACTCTGGGATTCAAACCACCGTCCTTGTGCATGCAAGCAAACGTTTGCATGCATGCAAATGCCCTGCCTCCATGCTATCTCTCCGACTACAGGCTTATGTTTTTATGAAAGAATATCTCTTCTAACTCTAAACCATAGATTGTATTGAATCCAGTTTTGCTTTGACGAATTGTTACAGGCTCTCTGACTTACTTCATTATCTTGCTGTTCTGACAAAAAAAAAATACAAATAGTTATTTGTATTTTGTTTGTTTGTTTTTACCTTTTTGGTTGTTTTGGGGCCACACCTGGTGACACTCAGGGGTTACTCCTGACTATGTGCACAGAAATCGCTCCTGGCATGGGGGATCATATGGGACGCTGGAGGGAGGGGGTCGAACCATGGACCTAGGCTAATGCGGGCAAGTTTAGTACGCCTTACCACTTGCACCACCGCTTTGGCCCCATTGTTTTTGCTTCTCTAATTTCTAGAAGACAGAAATTTTTGACTCCTGAGAAACTTATCTATAAAGCCAGTAGTTGCCAGTTAAGTTTTTCTCATATTACAAGTCACTGTAATATTACCTCTTTTTCATCAATCTTCCAGAGTTAAGCTATGACAACAAATATAGAATTTAATGAGCATAATTCCTTATTTTAAGATCAATTGATTAGCCACCTCAATTGTATCTACAAACTAGACTTCCCTTTATAATGTAATGTAAGATTTTTACAGCTTCTGAAATTTAATATCTCGATGTCTTGGGAGAATGCTAGAGGTTGATATCAACTCACTCAATTTGACTTATAAGGTAATCTGTTATAGTGTTGAATTAGGTATGATGCAGCAATATATAAATAAATATCTTATATCTATATATAAGCATATGGATGTTCATAGAAACTTAAGATATAGGATTACATTAATCAATTACAAGGGATCCACTAAAATAAAGTTTGAATTCTTTGTGACTCTCTCAATTGGAAGCTATTTTAAACAGGCTGGCTGAATATATATAGTTGAACTCAGAAAAATGCATTATGTTCAGAAATAATGGACAGAATATAATCCCAAATTTAAAAAATAGTTTTGATTATGTTCCTAAAACTCTTTACCTCATCATCTTGATCATCTTTATGGATAGTTGGAAAGAGATATACTATATCTAGATAAACTGAATTCCATAAACAGACTTACTTTTCTAAGTTTATGGGAAGAAGAGGGAATGAAAGGAAGAGAATGCACAAGGGTTTTTGTATTTGTTTTTTTTCTTTCTCAAGAGGCTCTTTCAGTTCCCAAAAATTCAGTTTTGTATGAGTGGCAGAAATATGAACTATTTATCATGTAACTCAACTTAATTTATTGTTGGCCAATCCTTGTGATGACAGATGTATTATTTTCAAACTGTGAATAAACAGAAGTTAATATAAAGAATCCAGAAGCTGAAATATAACAGTTACATTTTGCGGGACACAATAATGTGGACAGATTTAGCTGATTAGATTGAAAGTGAGCAATTAGTGCCAGAAAAAATTTAAAAAGGAAAAAACTATTACCACTGTTTCTGAAAGTGATGTGGTGGTGTAATGGTCTATTACAGTTTAAGTGAAGTCAGTATTGTTATAAAATACTTTTCCAAAGGTCCATCATGTTTCTATAGAGGTGAACAAGGAAATTCTCTTGTAAATAAAGTATTGCTTTTGTGATTCAGAATATTTCTTCAAAGGAATATTTTTGGAAGATTGACAACAGAGTTCTGGATCAGAAAGCAGGACTTTAACTCTTTTTTTGTAAAATGACAATGTATCCTTCTTAGATAATGGGTAGGAGTTCTTACCTATATGAAATATCCAGTTTTCTAAACTTCATGATCATTTTATAGCATAACCTTTATATATACAGTTAGTTAGGTATCGCAGATTTGGTTACTTAGAGCTCTGAAAATTGAATCCTGTGGGGTATGGCTCAATGTAGATCCCTTCCTCTGACAAAACAAGTAAATAAAATGAAATACTTAATGTTTTTGAAAGAATGAAGAAAACGTCATTAGAAAATAATAAGCATTAACTTTGAGTTTGTTACTACAAAAAGTTGATGTTTATTTTTCAGCAAGGTAGATAAAATTTGCTTTTATAACACTGAACTATATTAAACCAGGTCATCACTGTTTTTGTTGTGGCTTTCTCTCAAGCTCCTCTAGTCTTATTGAAATTTCCCCTATGGGGATTTTAGAGGAAATTCCCTGGGAATTTAACAGAAAACAAGAAGAAACTCATTTTATCAGGCAAGTTAAATGAATTGACCATCATGTGAAAATTATATTTTGGTTTAAAGTAATATCTGTTAAGTGTCTTTTAAATTAAATTAAATTAAATTTATTTTTTTTGTTTTTTGGGGTCACACCCTGCAGCACTCAGGGGTTACTCCTGGCTTCACGTCCAGAAATTGCTCCTGGCAGGCTCGGGGGGCCAAATGGGATGCCGGGATTTGAACCAATGACCTTCTGCATGAAAGGCAAACACCTTACCTCTATGCTCTCTCTCCGACCCCTTTTTTAAAAGAGGAATATGAGAGACGTAATATTAAAATACAAAGAAAGCTCACGTAACTTTCAGTGAATATTTAAACTTCAAATTCATCTTTTCCTAAAGATTTTACAAATTATGAATCATTGATCTTAGCTTCCTGTGGGCCTCTAATCATGACATTTTCATAAATATCTTAACACATTAACTTATTTTATTTGTTTCTATTTCTAAACAACTTATTGTTGAGGTCAGAGAGATAGCTTAAAATTGGAGTACCACCATTATAAGCAGAAGGCATAGGCTCTAGCCCAGACACTGCATGGTCACCTGCCACCACTGGGAATAAGTCGCAGATTTGAAAGTGCTTCTAAACATTGCAGTATGTGAATACCAAATCAAAAAAAAAATTAAAGTAAAAGCATCTTATTTAGTGTATATATTTAAAAATCAATTTAATTCATGCGATAAAAATCACCATAGCTCTTGTCTGAATAAAGATTATCTAATACATTGTTTTCTTCAGAAGGTATATCATAGCTTTCCTATAGTAGAAATACTAGATAGCACTTTAGTGCTTTACTTAAGTTGAGAATTATTATTACATTAAAAACACCAAAAGCACAAGCATAATTAGAGAAATAAAAATGACATATGTTTACAGTATTAGAACTAGAATAAGAAGGAGACTATCATGTTCTTTGATCTTAGCTAGGAATAAGTATGTCAGGTGCCTGATTGTTGATCTATACATGTCTTTGAAAGTTCACTAATGGATTGATTGGTTGTTATGTGTGAATTAAAATTAGTTCAAGGGTGAAGTTGTTGGCATATTAACTGTAAAGAATGACAAACGGTTGTGTGATATTATATAAATGCATATTTTATTTTATTATGAACTTATACAGTATTTCAGGCATCGTTATAGGCATTGTGGATATAACAGTGAAGAAAATAAATTCTCTATTTTTCAAAGTTTACATAAACACATAGTAAAGTGTATATGTGACAGATGATGAGTATTACTCATCTGTCATAAAAAAGGCAAGAGAAGATGGCAGATACTGTTTTCTAAGAATTGTTTTATATAAATAAAGTAGTTAAAGGAGACTTAATATGGTGTCATATTTAGAAACAAGTAAATAAGGGGAAAAGCCTGTAGTTAGAGGTGGAAGGACCATTTTAGAGAAAGAACTGCAAGTACAAAAGACTGGAAGACTTAGATATTTAAGACAGAAGAGAAAGAAGACAAATATTTCACAAACAGTGATTTAGGACTTGAATATAAAGGTCTGAAAGCAGATGAGGGCTATTATTAAATCTTATAAGGACGTGGTCCTGATGATTCTGAAATCCTTCTTAGAAGATATTTTCTTATTTAAAAAAATCCTTTCCTTTTTTGGGGGTCACAACCGGTAGCACTCAGGGGTTACTCTTGGGTCTGTGCTCAGAAACTGCTCCTGGCTCAGGGGACCATATATGATTACAGGGATCAAACACGGTTCTGTCCTGGGTCAGTCACGTGCAAGGCAAATGCCCTACCATTATGCTACCCCTCCAGTCCTTAAAATTCCCTTTATTTATAACTAGATACATTACCCTGAATTTGACATATATAAAATTTTGTTAATAGCCACTATTTGAAGCTCTTAAGTCCATTTCTAGCTCCACCCACATGATACCATGAGTACATCTCTTATGATATAGGGCAGAAACCAGTGCATTTTTATTAATGTTTGGTTTAATTTTCAGAAGGGGAGGGAGAGCAGTTTTTTTTTTAATTGAGTGAAGGTGGGTCACACCCAGCAGTGCTTAGGTGTTTATTCATGAAACAGGAATTAACCCTACAGCTTTGGGGACTGTATTTGGTGCCATGATCAAAGTGGGGTTGGTGTGCGTTAACCCTTGTATTATCTCATTTAAGAGTTTTAAATTATTGTTTCTGGATCCATCTTCTAAGAAAAGGTTACTGATTTTTTTATTATGCCATTTCTCTAGTCCTTCATCTTATCCTGGCATTCTTTCCAATTTTTGCAGTTTTTTCTTGTTCAGAAATAGTAACTTGAGTTAGAACTATTTATGCCTTCTTCTGATAGAAGTTCTTGTACATAAGCAGATTGAAACCAACAGTTTATCAATAATTATTGCAATAAGTGGACTTGATGGGGATAGTAAATGACACAGTGACATCAAAATACTACTGTATATTTTTAATCCTGATAGTAGCGTTTATATATTATACAGTAATTGCTTTATGATTAAATAAAATGGAAGAAGTAAAAAATTAAAAAATAAAATAATATAGACACATTTCACTCTTGTCGATTCCACTAAAATAGATTTAGATTTTAGTCACGTATTGATTTTATATCTGATACCACTTTCTAAGTGGCTGTTATATTTTTGCCTATAATTTCCCATTGTCTTCTATTAATACTATATCTAGTATTGTCCCTAGGATAGCAAGTAGGTACTTTGTGTGTGGGGGGCACCTGGTGTTGCACCACACTTGACAGTGTTTAGGATTACTCCTGGATCACTTAGGAGTCATAGTGTTGCTTATGAAACCATGTAGTTCCAAGGATATAAACCAGATCTCTTGCACACAGACCATATACTTAGCCCCTTTCAACTATCGTTTATGGTCAACCCTTTTATAACCTAAATCAGTGTATGCCATTCTCACTTCTGTATTTCAAATCTCTATTTCTTAGTTCTGCAGACAGTTCAGTAAAATGATATAAGGCTTTGTATAGAGGATTTCATACTTTACTGTCTTTAATCGTATCTTCTTTTCTTATCACATAGACCTCTTGATGCTTCTTAAGCATGTTTAAGGACTTTTCAGTAGTTTTTCCCTTTACCAGACATACTCTTCTGGCAGCTATCTGTCTTACTAAATAAAGTACTACAATTTTTCATATTTGCTAAAGTGCCACTTTACCAGTCATTTTTATCAGGAAATACTATTTTCCCAATTAAGTATTGATTGAATTATAAAATAGTCAGTTTTTATGCTCTGATGTGCATGTCTTATTGTACCCATTGTCAACTCTAGTGCCACTCCTGTTCTCAGACGTCAAATAGGTCCATCTACCTACCCCTGATCCAACACACCACCGCAACCAATGTATTTTCTCAGTGTTGAATTGTTCTTGTGATCAGTTTACTTTGATATTTCATATTTTATCCATGGGAAAAACTATTCAACAGTTGTCTTTCTTACAATTTATTTTCTTTAGCATGGTTAACTTAAGTTCTGTACATGAATCACAAAAGAAATGTTTTTGTATTACAAATTTATTTTATTTTATTTTATTTGTTTTTGGGTCCTTCCAAGTAGTGAACAGGTCTTAGAGACCACTCCTGATGGTTGCTTGTTTTATGGTGGGCTGAGAATTCAATTTTCTAACCTAATAGTACATTCACTTGAATCATGTAATTATTGAGGATTCTGGGGATTCTTGTGAAGGAAAGAGTGCATGCATTGATTGAAATGAAAACTGGTATTGAGCATTCAAGACATGTATTCCAGCCCCTTGAACTATACCCTGTACCTCAGTGACTTTTTATGTGCTTTTTTGTTTTAAACATCTGGTCAAGTTAAGGACTTACTCTTGGTTTTCTTCTCAGGGATCATTCCTCTCTGGGTTTGGTGGACCATATGTGCTGTTAGGAATTAAACCTGTGTAGTTCATATTGACAGCAAGCACATTACTCTCTCACTCTCTCTTTCTCTCTCGCTCTCTACTATCTTTTCATTGGATTTTTTAACATGTATGTTGATTTACTTGAAGAATCACATGCAAAGAGCAAATTGGTATTTATAGAAAACCGTTTTGAACTGATTGAGTTTGAATCTTGAATGAGTTTAAATCTTACCAGAATCTGTTTAGAAAGATACTACAACAGCAGGCAGAGTACTTGCCTTACATGGTGTGACCTGGATTTGGTCCCACTACCCCATTTTGCTCCCATAGCCATGTCAAAAGTGATCCCTGACTGCAAATACAGGAGTAAGTTCTGAGCACTGCAAAGAAGCAGAAGAGAATTTCCCAGAGTGTAGGTCAGACAAGTTCCAAGAAGTCTGACATATCTGAATGAAAATAGACCCAAATAGAAATGTTCCAATACATATTGTAGTCAGAATGATTAAAAAAACCAGAGATATGATATTGAAAGCAGCAAGATGAGTAAAAGGAACCTTCATACAAAGGATATCACAGTGTATCTACTAATTCAGACTTTATAAGTCAGATGAGAATAGTGAAGTAAAGACTAAACAAAATAATATCTTACCAAGAATACTCTATCAAGCTCATCTGAAGTGGCGATAGAGCACTTCATGGACAGTTGACAGCTTAGGGAATTCATAAATTTTACAGAAGTTTTGCAAGATGTTCTAAAGGACCTTCTTTCAATATAAGACAAATTTCTCAGCACTTTGCCACTGAGCATGGCATTCAACCATAGTACTAGTTGCCCTATAATGGATTAAGAGCGGTCTGTTTATTTCTGGATTTCTAGGCATTTTTGAATTTATCCATAATGGATTAATGCTTGATTTATAGTGATTCAAATGATTTTACATCTATAGATATTTTATTAATTATATGCTTATAAGTGCATATATTAAACATTATATATAAATTACTGTTGTCTAACAGAAAAGCACTAATTTTTTATATAAAAAAACTTTATATTTTATGGGGCCGGAGTGGTGGCACAAGTCATAATTCATCTGCCTTGCTGGTGCTAGCCTCTAACAGACCGCAGTTTGATACCCTGGCGTCCCATATGATCCTCCAAGTCAATAGTGATTTCTGAGTGCATAGCCAGGTGTAACCCCTGAGCGTCACCTGGTGTGCCCCCTCAAAAGAATAGTTTATACTTTTATAGACCTAGTCAGAATTTTCCTGAAATTTTCTAAATACCTCTCTCTTTATTTTTCTAAGTTGGATATTTAAAATGTGTTAGCATAGAGATATCAATATCATTAATTTTCTAAAATATATACCTAGAAAAAATAAAAAGACAGTTTTGAAAAATGAGAAACTTGTTGATGTACAACTATGTGGAATTTCAGGAGTCTAGATTATACATTTATGTATATGTTGGTATTAACATCTACACAATAAATTATAAAACAATATAGTGAGATATAAATGAACATAGTAAGGGATGGTAAATGGGGAAAATTAGCAACACTGGTGATTTTTTTCTATAGAACTGATCTTTCATGAATGGAATCCTAAGTGCACTTGTCAAGGGAATTAGGCGTTCTGGTGGTAGATGTGGTACTGAAATGATGTATCATGAAAAGTATAACTAACAGTATTGAGAATTGCAGAACTTTGAAGAGAGGGTAAGATATTTAAAATGAATATTTAACAATAAAAATTAATTTTAAAAGCACAATACAGAAAATAACTTACAGCCTCTTCATGTTGTCAATACTCTTCTTTTTTTTTTATATGTCTTGTTTTAGTTTTTGGTTTTTGGGCTACAGTTGGTGGTACTCAAACCTAGGTTGAAGAGTACAATGTAAGCATCCCACTCTCTGTACTATTGCTCAGGTCTGAAAAATTAACTTTTATATACTAGTTCACTAATAGCATTTATTTGTCTGTTATCAGGCAAATCTAATTATGGATTTTGGGGGACACATTTTCATCATCTCGTGTTAAAAGACATGAGCCTCCCTTCATGCAATTACAACCATTATTTATTTTAATTGTACAACAAATATTTTTTCAATGGAATGTTTTCTATTATCAGAAGTTAAATTACAATCTGAATTTATCTGCTTCAGACTAAAATCAGCACAGCAGTGCATCACTTTTGAGATACTATTAAACACTGCGAAATCTTATTTCCCATTGGTTTTCTGCACAGAGAACTGTTTTACAAGTACAGAAGAAATGAATTCTTTCTCTGTTCTTTAAGCATAAGAGAAAAGAGATATTGTAGAATAGATTTATGTATACATGCCTATGAAAAAATGTATTCTTTCCATTTGGAAAAAGCAATGATTTTAAAGAGGTGTGTTAATGATTTATCCCTTAATCTGAAGATGTGTATTGAAAATAAAAATGCTGCTCAGCTTTCCAATTCATCAAATACTTAAAAAACACTTATATTCCTATTAATTGGTCTCTAAAATTGCATTTCATTGTTCTGGAAAAGTGTGTTACTTCAAGTGAAATAACACTGAGAAACTTATTACTCTCCTCCAAGGAATTACTGTAATGTGAAAGCTCTGATATTGTTGCTTTAGCTTATCTTCATTTAATGTTTTGTCTCCAGTGGCCACACAGATCTTAAAAATAGATTGAATGAATCTTTATCATTTTTCGATTTTGGAATAAGAAGTTACATTCTTCAAGGTGCAGAACTTTAACCTTTTGATTTTTAAAATGATGTCAATCCTTATATCGGTTAATTTTAAACTAAGGGTTTGGATTTCCCACCCACCCCCCATGCCACTGTACTTTTATAATCAGAGAAAGAGTACATATTTGTTCTTATCCTAATCTTTACAAATATAACCAGTTGTTGAAAATTTTTCACAACTTTTTTTGTGGTACACCTGGCTGTTCTGTGAGTTTACTCCCTAATATGCACTCATAGATTACTCAAAATACATACTCCTGGGGATGAGAGATAGCTTGGAGGTGAGGCATTTGTCTTGCATGCAGAAGGTCGATGGTTAGAATCCTGGCATTCCATATGGTGCCCTGGACCTGCCAGGAGCGATTTTTGAGCATAGAGCCAGAAGTAACCCCTGAGCGCTGCTGGGTGTGGCCCAAAAAACAAACAAACAAAAAAACAAACCAAAACAAATCAAAACAAAACAAAAATACTCCTAAGTAAATGGTGTAGTTCCCTTAGTCTTAAGTGTTGTTAGACTGTTAAAAAGAGTTTTTAGGGCCTGGACTGATAAAACAGTGGTAAGGCATTTGCTTTGCACAAGGCTTACCTGGGACGAACTTATCTCTGGCATCCCATATGGTCCCCCAAGTCTTCCAGGAGTGACTTCTGAGTTCAGAACCAGGAGTAATCTCTGAGTACTGCTGGGTGTGGCCCAAAAACCAACCCCCCCACACACAAATAAAGAGAGAGATTTTTAGTTCCTTTCACAAAGATCAAAGTGAAAGGAAATAAATGAGAAGAGAAATAATAAATGGCTATTACTATTATTAAAATCTTTCTGTATAGGCCTGTCCAGTTTACAGAACCACAAATTGTATTCTATTTAGCAGCTAAGTTAAAAGGAGCTGCATATGACACATTTTCCCATAATTTTTTTTATAAAATCAGATTTCCAGAAACCATAACATTTACTAAATATTTAGACCTGCACGAATTTGTTTCTAGCTTCATAAAGATGAATTGTATATATAAGCAAAATAAGCACCTCAAAATTAGACACAATAAAACTATTTCTTATGGTACCTGTGAATGAATGTGAATTAGAAGGCTCCTGTTTAAAGTGTAAAGTTTAATAAGAACCATTTCATGGTACTCCAAAGCATATTTATGTTATCCCAGATACATTATACATTTCTATTCTATAGTTAGATTTGTTTATCCATGGTCTTGTCAAACTAAGATATAAAATTTAAAATGTCTGGCTAAAGTAATGAATATGCTATATGTTATTTTTGCAGTTTTCTTAAATATTTTTCAACAAGAATTTTAATAAAGAATATAACAGAGCATACACACTGTATATTTTGGCAAGAATGTAAGATTCAGATATCTTATATGGTGTAGCCTAATTATGTGGACAAAGAACACAGTTGATAAAAATAAATTTATTTTATTTCAAAATATATTCAAAATAAATAACTAGGGAAATATTAAAATATTTACTGTTGATTCCCTACTCTGGGGAGGCTTCTCTAAATTTATGTCTGTACCTCATATCACTCAGATCTATCTACCTCAGATCATTAAATAATTATTCCCATCTTATATCTTCATTAATGTGAGTTTAAAAGGATTAATGAGGAAAGCTAAATCATTTGCAAAGTAATTCAGATTTTACTCAAAAGTAGATGGTTTGGAATTTAAAGGCTTTAAGCTAATATTTAAGAAAGTGACTTAAAAAATTGCCACAGGGACACTGGATGAGGTGTTAGTATTGCATGTGGCTGATTTGAAACTGGAACCACCAAAAATTAAGTCCTGACCTATCACCAGCTGTAGCCCCAAAACATATATATATATATATATATATATATGTATATATATATATGGTCTTATCAAGCTTTATTAAAAATCTTAAGCATTCAGATAGCCTACATTCTGTCCTTTCTTGGACTTTATAAAAGCATATATATATGCATATATATATAAAGCATATATATATGCATATATATATATTGCACCTCATATTTGCAATATAATGTTCTCTCATTCTTGAGTGAGTACTCAGAGATTCACTTCAAGAAAGACTTCAGGTTGCACTGGTGAAGGGGGGTGTTACTTTTTATAACTGAAACCCAATTACAAACATGTTTGTAATCATGGTGCTTAAATAAAGATATTATTTTGAAAAATGAAAGACTTCTGGCATCATAGTGTTGGTTAAGTGTTTTGGATACTGATCTAATTGTAGTTGGGATTTTCTACTCCAGTGGTCATATTTTACAAACTTGTAATTATGTGATTATTAGAACTTGTTTTACACATATCATCAAGACTGTGACTGGGTACATATTTCTCTTACATCTAGGTACTTATCAGTAGCTGGTACAGAAGGGAAATATTAACTGTTTCTTTGATAAGGTGGTTTGCAATATATTTATATATATCATAAATATTATAATATATATAATATAATAAATATTATATATTTATATATTATATAAATTTATACTGCTCATATCTTGCATTGCCCAGGGTCTGTTTCTAACTGTGTGCTTATGTATCACTATTAGAAGTAAGTACTCTTACTTAGTGGTGGGAATTGAGCCAGCTTTTACTACATGCAAAATCAAACACATTATTATGTTTTATAACATTATTTTACTTTGTGTTTTTTTCTTATGTAATTTTTTTGTGGAGTGGGACCAGATATGACACTGCTTAGGGCTGATTCCTGACATTGAGGGACACTCCTGACAGGGATTGGGGGAACCATTATTGATGGTACCAGGAATTTAAACTAGAGTCAGTTGCATGGGAGGCAAAAGCTTTACATCCTATAGTATTTTTCTAGCTCCTATTTTGAGATTTTTTTTCTCTTTGTCATATTGCTTTTATTTTGTCATGAAATTGCAGATATACTGGAGGTTATAACTCCAGTTATAACTGGAGGTTAACACTGAAGGTTCTGGAACTCATAAGATCAAAATTGTGAACTTGGAAATAAACAAATAAACATTAAAATACCCTTTCAAAATTTTTTAATTCATTTCATTACTTTTATATTAAAAGGGATGATCTTTAGCCCTTATTTTACTTTATCTGGCTTATGAGGTCTGTGATACAGAATTACACATTTATTAGGGTTGAAATAATTGATAGTCAGATGTGAAGGGAAAAAGTCCATTAAAAATTGCATAAACTAACCATTCATTCTACTCATTCAGTGAGTTAGTGGCCCTGCATATCCCCAATTATAGTGAACTGTTCTTTTTTAGCATACCTTACTGATCACCGTGAACTAGTAGGAGGAAATAAATTATTATGCTCTCAGAAAGAAAAGTTAGATATCAGTAAGTTAGTTTGCAGTAGTGAGTTTTTTGTTTATTTTTTTATTTATTTTTTTTGGTTTTTTGTTTATTTTAAGTACTTGTTGAGAGTGGGAATATTATCATTTGGTTCTGTAAAAAATAATATAAATCTATTGAATGAAAATATATAATACTTTATTTTTATGGTGATAGAAAAGTGTAGAAACTGTTTGTCTCAATAATTAAAAGTTTTTTAAGAAAATATATTTCATTAGCATGAGCCTAAATTTTTATTTTATATTGCCTTATCTTACATTATTTGAATTTATGTTTAAATTGCTCCTGGCTCGGGGATCATATGGGAAACTGGGGATCGAACCAAGGTCCATCCTGAATTGGCATCATGCAAAGCAAACACCCTACTACTGTGCTACCGCTACCACTGTGCCCCTTATATATAATTTTTCTATTTACATTTAGTCTTATTGGCTTAATAATAAATTATTATTATCCTTAATTCAGTAGTATATATTTTTTCTTTTACTTTATTTTCTTTCCTTTTTCCTTTCCTTTTATCTTTTTTATCTCTTTAGATCTTCTCCATTTTTCTTTTCTTTCATATTTTGGACAATATTTGGTGGCTTTAAGGGCTAAGTTTTGGTTCTATGTTCAGGATTTACTCTTAGCAATATTTTAGGTACCATTTGGGTGGGGTACCAGGAGTTGAACCTGGTTGACCATGTGAAAGGAAAGCCTAGTGTACTATGGCTCTGGCCACACAGTATATTTTCTGCTGATCATTTAATCAATATTATTCCTATCTCATCAGGTTTATGTATTTAGATACCCATTTAAAATATTATTGGACAAATTTTACTTTAGATAAGTTATTTATGCGTTTTTAGGGGCTTGGGGGGCCACAACCAGTGATGCTTAGGTGTACTCCTGGCTATGCACTCAGAAATCGCTCCTGTCTTGGGGAATCACATGGGATGCCAGGTATCAATCCCAGGTTCATCCTGGGTCAGCCGTGTGCAAGGCAAATGCCCCATCGCTGTGCTTTCACTCTAGTCCCTATGCATTTTCTTTTTTAAATTATAAACTTTGAACCAATAAACATTTTATTTTATGCTAGAATCATAAAGCAGGTAGGGAATTTGTCTTGCACACGACTTCAATGACTTTGAGACTAGTACTGAAATATTGACTCCAAAGCACAATCAGATTTGTCCTTGAGTATAGATCAAGGAGAAGGCACTCTGTATGTAACTCAGAATACACTGCCACAAGCAATTTTTTTTGTTTTTTTTTGGGGGGGTGTCACATCTGGTGACGCTCAGGGGTTACTCCTGGTTATGTGCTCAGAAGTCGCTCCTGACTTGGGGGACCATATGGGACACCGGGGGATCGAACTGCGGTCCGTCCTAGGCTAGCGCCACCGCACCGGCTCCACAAGGAAAATTTTTAATCCAACTTAAAGACATATGAAACATTACAAAGGTAAAATTGTAACTGAAAGACAAATATATTATATTATTATATCATATAATAGTATTATTCATAATAATGAATGTAATATGAATATATATTTAAGTATGAATCTGCTTAGACTGTTGACAGAATATTATAGAAGGAAAGTTTTGAGACTTAAGACTTGAATGAATAAAAACATAAATAGCACAACATAGTAAGATATTATAGGCATATAAATTAGCTTTGATTATAGTTTTTAAAAAGATGATAACACAAGAAGGTTGCTCATTAACCTTATAGTGGTAGTAATTCTTTTATTCAGTATATTTATTTATATAAATTCAAGAGGGTATTTTACTCTATTTATTTTGTGGTGACGGGCATCTAATACATGTAACACTTACTATACTCCTGATTCCTATTCACTCCCAGGATTATATTTTATGGAAAAATGTACATGTATGTATGTATATGCATGTAAATGAAGTATGATATTTTTAGTACTTTAAAAAATTTGATACTCTCTTTAAAAAAAATCCTTAATATATATAGTACAGCTTTTTTTTTTCTTTTTCTTGGATATCAGGTACACCCAACAGTACTCAGTTCTTACTCTTGGATCTGTGCTTAATGATCACTTCTTTTGGGATGAAGGGAATCATATTCAGTTCTAGAACAAAACCGTGTCAATTGCCTGCAAAGCAAGAATATTACCTGCTGTATTATTGATCCAGCCTCTTTCACATTTTAATATTCCTTTGATTTATGTCCTATCATATGAACACTGCATGAGTTAAAAAAACACAAATAAAAAACAACAGCATTGCAATACATTAGAATCCTGAAAAAATTAACCAACAGGTATATTCCTTGAAATCAATTCATTGATTGTTCTGATATCATGTGAAAACAAGAGTTCTGAGTTTATTCTACTGCCATTGAATACCAGATAGTAAGAAATGGCTCTGTAAAGACTTATCAAGTAAAGATCAGGTTGGTGTGTATTTGGCTATATAATATTGTCCTTAAAAATAACTATGCAGTTTATATGAGTACATATGTTGATAAAATATTAAAGCATGTTTTTCAGCTGCTTTTTATTTGTAGAAATCAGTTTTATTCTAGATAATTTGCCTTAGACCCTTAAACACAATATTAAATGTAATAAATTTAATAATAATACATTTCCCCCCTTATTTTTCCCCCTAGTCTCAACTTTCCTCCTTCCATAGTTATGGTATATGATGTGCAAATATCTGGAATCTAACAAAAATTTTACCAAAATTTTCTATAATTTGTTGCTGATTAAGTCTAGTCTTTTACTCTTCTTTCTGTAAATTCCTTGGATGGCACTATAGTCTATTGTAAAATCTATTACATTTGTGTTTCTTTTTATTCCTTTTTGGTGCTGCCACACTGATGGTACTCAGGTACTATTCCTGTAGGAGTCACTTTGGAGAACATATTATGTGTGGTTGGAACCTAGTATTCTTACATCCAAAATATGTACACTATTTTTTTTTAAATAAAATTTTTATTTTTTTAAGTATGTTGGGTTACATAACGTTGGCAATCATATTTTAGGTACAAATTAACATAAAATCAGGGGAACTCCCATCACCAAAAAGTCCTCAGTCCACCTCAGTTCCGATCATAGTTCCCATATCCTCTGCCCTCCCGCCCCC
>PVKC010016393.1:0-20841 GCA_004027635.1 Crocidura indochinensis
GACCAAACCCATTGCAGGCTATTGAACTTGGGTTGCCTGTGAACAAGGCAAGTGCCCTGCCCACTATACTAAACACTGGCCCCACTCTGTAATTTTTAAATATTAAATTGTGGTTTGGGGGTGACATAGATAAGTCTGGAAGTAAATATACCAAATGAAAAAGTCAAGAAATGAAAAACAATAGTTACAGGATTTCACTCATGTGGAACATAAATAACCAAAGCAAACAAACTGACAAAAACCAACAAAATAAGCTCCAAACTCAGAAAAAGCTATGGGAGTTACTAGAGGGAGAAAGGAGGGGTGGGAATACCTAGAAGGGAGGGTTTTGTTGATGATGGGTATAGGAATCAGCAATTATACCCATGACTTTTCATCCTGTTGTAAATGAATGGAAAGTTGATTAAAAATTAAAATGAAGACATATTTAAGTAATAAAATTGTGATGAACAAAAAGAATCCCAGAAGTATTAGCATGTAAAAAATAAGGGAAGCAGGGGCCCGGGAGATAGCATGGAGGTAAGGTGTTTGCCTTTCATGCAAAAGGTCATCGGTTCGAATCCCGGTGCCCCATATGGTCCCCCGTGCCTGCCAGGAGCAATTTCTGAGCATGGAGCCAGGAGTAACCCCTGAGCGCTGCCGGGTGTGACCCAAAAAAAAAAAATAATAAGGGAAGCAACAGGATTAGTTCGAAATGTAGCTAAGAGACGTAAAGGAGGAGTTTCATGCAGGGCTATTGAAAGACAACCGTACAAGGGGAAATGCTTCTGCCCGATTTCCTCTCAACTAAAGTAAAGCTGTTCCATCCACTAATTATATGTACCAATTTCTCCTCACAATGTTTTTATGAGGTGATGTGGAAAGAAATTTCCTGAAGAGATAAATTGCCTTTCAATGATGCATTCTGATTGTTCACCAAAATAAAACAATTTCACTCACACTTACCTGTGCAGATCATTTTGAACCAACTCCCCGCCCTCTATTGACTGTTGAAGCAAACTTCAAAATGGCACATTTCAAGGAGAGAGGAGATTCCGTGGGGGCGGTGAACTGCTAAAAAATGTTCCCAAAGGGATCAATCAGTCTCAAGGTGGAAAGGAGGTGGAAGGACTTTGTTGATCCTTGAATTTCCCTCACTCACATTCTGCCTCCTTCTGCTAGAAAAAAAATGGAGTCCTATCTCTGTTGTTCTATAAATCCAGGAAAACTCTGGCTATCTCGACCTTTTTTTATCCCCCAAACACTAGTTAAGGCAGTCACTAACACATTATGATCACATGTTGCCATCTAGTTTTCCTCTTCCATGTCTAGTGCCCCAAGTACTGAGTCTATTCTTAGTCTGTTGCCCCAGTCACCCTCCTACTCTGGTTTACATGTAATAGTTTATGAAATTATTCAGCATGATTAGTTCTTTATGGTGAATTTCAGATGGTGGTGGATGGAGGTGTAAGTGCTTTCCATGATGATAGTGGAAGATGATAGTGATTGCTGTAGATGGTGGATATGGTGGTAGGCGGTGGAGATGGTGGTGGTGGTAATGGAAGAGGAGGTGGAAGTGGTGGTGATGGTGAATTAAAACCTGTGAAGGTGGTGGTAGATAGAGATGATGGAAGTGGAGATGAAAGTGGTGGTTGAGATGGTGATGGTGATGTGATGGTGATGGTGTGGGAGTAGTAGTAGAGAAGAGGTAGGCATGTTGGTAGAGCTTGTAGAGATAGTGGTGATAATAGTAATGGAGATAGCAGTGGTAATGATGTTGGGAGGGAGGAGGAATAAACATGAAGTTGGTAGTGATGGGGGTGGTGATGGTGGAGGTGGTTGTAGTGATGACAGTGGAGGTGGGTGGTTGAGATGGGGATTGTGAGGGTTTCCACTTGTTAGAACTTTTAAGAAGGAACTGATAAATTTCCATTTCAATTTCCCCCTTTCCAATTTAATCTCTTTCTGTTACCATAACTACCACCTCTGTCACCTGACCATAGTCAATTATGCTATAACAATTTCACTTCTTTTTTTCCTTTCTATCTTCTTTCTTTCTTTCTTTCTTTCTTTCTTTCTTTCTTTCTTTCTTTCTTTCTTTCTTTCTTTCTTTCTTTCTTTCTTTCTTTCTTTCTTTCTTTCTTTCTTTCTTTCTTTCTTTCTTTTTTCTTAACTCTCAGATGCATTTATTCCTCTACAAATTATTACAAAACCAAGTTGGGGAACTTGCTGGCCCCCTTTTCCATCCTAATGTGCAATGGATAGCTTGCTAGCCTCCTACACATCTTTCTTCCTCCACACCTCCTCCGGAAGCATTTCAGTTTTCCCTTCCAGGTTGGGAAAAGCAGGGGAGGCCCAACAATAAAGTGCCTATGTAGAGGGTGGGGAGAGATGCTGTTCCATGCCCTCTTTAGACCATTCCAGGCCCAATTCTCAGGGAGACCCTTGGAAGCCTCCATCAGCTACAGAAAAAGAGGTTTCATGAGACCCTCAATTTGACTGGTTTGCCATACCCCCTATTTCAGCACCAATGTTTCCTCCAACAGGTAGAAGGAGCCAGTGAGGAGGAAGAGAGAACTATGGGCTCTATGATTCTGTCTCTGACCGGGACCCCTGACCTAGACACAATTCAAGGAAGTAATCCACAGGCTCAGGGAGCAGAACCAGGATCTAGGTGCCTCCCATTCTCCCAACTCTGGGGCCTCCTCCCCACTGCCTGGCCTCTACATAGGTCCATGTGTCACTGAGTTCGCAGATCCCAGATATAGGACCCCCCTCCACTCCCACGCACCATCCCAACCAATAGGAAGTGATTTGAGGACCCACTGCGAAGCTCTAAACTCAAGGCCTCATGGGAAAAAAGTCATGCCCTGATCTTAGATTACTTAGAAATACCCTGATTGACTATACTTGGACTTTGACTGAACAAGAAGTAACCCCGGCACCACAGATGAACCACTTTGAAGCCCAAATCTCTAATTGGCCAGGAAAGACTCCATCTAGGTGCTACTTGCCTGAAGACTGGCCTCTCTTTAAGATCTTAATTGGCCAGAGGACACTCAGTCTGTCTTTACTTGGCCTGCACAAGGCTTATGGGTGGTGGGGCGGGATGCAGAGAAGCTTCTCCCTGGACCCAGATTGGGACCCCACTGGCAAGCAGTCTATGCCCAGGATGGGTGGGAGAAGGTGATGCTATGGAGTTGGGATCAGGACAAGATTTCTTGGTGATCAAGGAGTGGTGGTTGTCCATGTGGCTGTGCTCATTCTGGATGTAGATGATGCACTCTTTGGGGGCTCTTGGGCTCATAGTAGTGTTAGAGCCTGCACTGCAGGCAGGGCCGCTGACTGCAGTAGTCAGGGGTTACCATGCTATATATATGCACATTGTCACACAACTACACTACGATCACCATGGTGAACCATCCCATGTTCAGTGACAAATAGCACTTTTCCTGTTTTTACCTGTCTCACCCGAGAAGAGAATGTTGAACTGGAGAATGCAGCCAGGAGAGAAAGCATAGGCCTCCATGTGGGGAAAGGTCAAGCCTGCCCACTGGATGACTGGCACCAGGCTGCCCTGTGGCTTCTGCATCTTGTTGGGGAGTGCAGGGAGCAGAAGATGAACACAGTTTTAGGGGTTTGATTGACAAACTCCTGAGACCTCTGCAGCACATGGAAGATGATGGAATGGGTCACCATGCTGAAGGCTGTCTTATTGCCCATGACAGAGTGGCCTGTAGTAGGTGCATCGTTCATGCGGATGGTGCATTTGACCCACTCCATCTCAGAGCCCAGCTTGGTACCCAGGAGGTGACTGGAGCTGGTGACAGTCACACATCGATGACACCATGAGGGCAATATCTTATTCCTGAGAATGAAGATATAGCCATCACTGAGGTGCCATTTATTGAGGTTGATGGATTGGTGGCGGCAGTCACTCAGGGAGTCATGACTGAAGACTTTGTACTATCAGTGCTGTAAATGAGGGTGGTGATGATGACAAGGAGGACCGTGAGCAGTGCTGACCACTGCTCTTTGTTGCTAATCATGTCTGACAACTGTTCTGGTCAGGGGCCAGTGTACTGCAGATGGCCTGAGGGAAGGGGGAGAGAGAGGATGGGTCATTCCTGTCAAGAGGGAGCAAATATTTACATATAAATGATACTGGTATATGCAGAAGTCACTGGTGAGGTTGGATCCCAGGCAAGTAGAACATTCACGAAGAAGCATCCACCAGCTACTTGAGGCACCTGGAGAAAGCCAGGAGAACCCATTGATCCTCACTTTCATCTCCCCAGGGGAGCACCTGGTACCCCTAACAGCCCCCTCCCAAGAGCAGGATCCAAACTGCTCCAGTTGCCTAATCTCCACCCCAGCCCCTACCTGTCTATTACTATTTCTTATCTCGACATCTTAAAACCTACTTTAAGTGTCAGAAAATATATGTAGTCTCTTTTTTCACTTGAATCCAGGAAATAGTAAGGCTTTCTTTTCCCTCAGTATTAGTCAACTGTTAAGTTGTAAGGCTATCAAGATGTTTTTGCAAACAGAACCAAGAAACTGAAACAGAAGTCAAGAAGGACTCGATATTAAGCTGATTGCTTTGCATTCTGTGGACTCAAAGTTCAATTCTGTTTGTGTGTCCTTCCTTAAAGAATGGTATTAGTCTCACTGAGTGTCTTAGCTCTCTATTGCTAGGTAATAAATAACCCCCAAACGTACCAACTTAAAAGAGCATCCATTTATTTTCTCACGATGTATGTGAACTGATGGGTGCAGGTATAACTAAGACACGTGTTTCCGGCTCAAGAGTTTTTCTGAAATTACAGTCAAGATATTGTCACACAAAGCAGCTATCCGTAAGTTTTAATGGCAGCTGAAGGATCTGGCTCTGAGATGAAGCACTCTTGTATCTCTTAGGATAGCTTCAGTTTCTTACTATTATTGAAAAGTACCTTGCCACTGGAATGTTCTTTGGAATTATAAGAGTGTCTTTACCACATGGGATGTGGTTTCTCCTAAGGGTGAGTGAGCCAAGGAAGAGATAAAGAGGAAACAATTTTTTGGTATTTTTTTATATATTCATGAAATCTAACTACAATGATTCTAATCGTATTGGATTCATTAAAAACAAGTCACCAAGTGCTGCCTGTTCTTAAGGAATGGGAACTTATGCTCCATATTTCAAAGGGAAAGTATGAATATGTACTTATCCTTAAACTTTCAGATTTTAAACTCTTAGGATTTAGTGATGCAGTTGTTTTGGCATGGGAAGCAAAAATATTTTCAAGTAATATAAACATGGATATCAGCAACAGAAAATTGTTTAAATAAAACATAATGTGATACCCTTTATTTTCAGCCACAAAAAGCAAAAGATTCTTTTCTTTGGGGTAGTTAAAAACAGAACAACTCTTAAAATTTTTCACTTCAAAATTCCAGGTAAGAATAAACACATTTTTTGAGATCTTTTAATACTGTTCTCTTTTTCCAGAACAAAATGTGATATTTTTGCAGACTGAACCAACCAGAGACTGCTAATACTTGTACAATTATATCCTTAAATTCAAAATGACTCAGGTTCAATTTTATTTTCTCTCTAATAATAATAGTTTAATCAAGGAGGTAATTCTTGATGAAAATCAAATGCCCAACCTTCTGTAAAAAAATTGCCACAAACTTCTCATTTAATCAGCTAGCATTCATGGTAGAAATTAACATCCTCAGTATAAAACTCTTGAGTTCTATACAGGTTGATTAAACAAGGCAAGCCAGAACCCAGTCACATTAAATTGTCTTCAATTTAATTTAATATCTTGGAAGTTGGTCTAAATGCAATTAATAGTTTTCTTTTTATAATTCCTTTTGAAATAGCAAGAGGAACAAATATTTAAAGTATAGTTAAGAACATTGGGATAATTGGGAATATTTCATTTGCATTGTGGAAACAGAAAAGATTGCTTTGGTTTCCTCATTTTTTTCCAAGGAAGATAGAATTGGTTGCCTTGCTGCCCTTCAAGTTGTCTTTGGGATAAAAACAAACATCAGCACACTGCAATATATTGTCATAAACATCACCTGTCTTACAATCTCTGAATTAAAATTCCAGTCAATGCCACCAGCTAGATCCTCTTACATTCTCAGATATGAAGTGAAAGTTACCAAGAAAATGAGAAATTTAAAAATGCAAACTCCATTGGTGGGGAAACTGATAAAGTACAAAATTGATAGACATCCGCAATCAGACGAGGAAAGATGCAGGAGAAAGTAGAAGGAAAATACTGGGGAATGGATCTTGCAAGAGCCAGCAAAGTGAATTTCTTGATGGGGAGAGATCGCCCATAACTTAGAATTTGTTTTCACCCAAAACAGAGATTTTCTTACTTACGATCTTGTTTTACATGTCTCAAGCATACTTGGGCATGACTGACTCAGTGTAGGCCTTCTGTCCTTACTCCCAAGGTCCGGGGGATGTTTCTGTATTCAATAAAATCTCCAGTTCTAACAGGCAACTCACTGAGGCAGAAAGCTACCTGACCACACATGATTCACGCCTTTAACCTGATTTGGATTATTTTCTGTGTCAACCCTCCTCCAGAATCATTTCCCCAAGGTGGGTTTATGGCTTGTGGAGTCATTACATCATCCTAATGTGAAAAAAATAGTTTGTAGCAATAAGGATAGGGTGTACACATTTGTGCCAACAGCACCCTTGGCTTTAGGGTGCAAGAAATGTTAAGCTTAGATGAGAAATCACATCAAAGTGTCTGGAAAGTTAGTACATGCAGCCAATCTGGTTCAATATTCAGCCCCACCTAGGGTCTCCTGGAATTGGCCAGGAGTGAGCCCTGAACATAGATTTAGGTGTAGTCTCTGAGCATCTCTTGTTGTAATTCGAAATCTGAAAAGAAAAAGAAAAGAAATCACAATGGTAGCTATTTGCCTCTGTAGTAATGAGGAATAAGAGGTTGTACTTTGGGACAACTACAAAGGTGCCATTTTTGTGGAGAAATAAAAGTTCATCACAAGTCACAAGAAAGTTCTTCAGAGGCCTGGGTCACAAGAAAAATAGTACTTCCCTAACATCAAAGTGTCCTTAAACTTTTTCATGGTGATTCTGTGAAAACATGGGAAGTCATGAAAACTCTCTAAGGAAAAATGCACCTGATCCATGTTTTAGACACAAATTGTTAAATATAAAGACAACAGTCAGGAAACTATTAATAGCCAATGAACTCATGGCATATTGTTTCCACCAATCTTTTTAGGATATTTGAGAAAAAGACTTGATAGTTAGATAACTGGGATAAGCAGCCCAAAATGTGAGAATGGTGGTAGAAACTATAAGAAAATGGGGGCAATGCAAAAAAATAAATGGCACAGTCCCATGACCATGTGAAAATGACGTTTTCAGAAATTGAAATAAAAAACAGGGTGAGAAAGAGTGCACATTTATAATATCTAAAAGACAGAGCAAGAGGCATTCTACTATTAATTAGATCATATTAACAAGTAGCTACGAAGTCCTCCGATATTGGGAAGTTCTAAATAGTGGGTTCTTAAAGAACTTTTCGAAGAAGATCTTTAAATAGTTAATGGGTCAAAGAATTGACAAAACAAAGAGAAAATGTAACTGAACAAAACTTAAACCACCGATTATTCAAGTGTGTTGCATGACAAAATAATAGAACCAAGACTAATGATTCTGCCATCTTAATCATCTAAATAGGGAGAAGCCAGGAAATAGAGACTGTCTAGGCGTGAGACTCTGGGTTTGACCCTGGAGCACCACTGGGGATCGCGCTGGTGGTGCCCGAACATCATCAGCTTACCAAGAGCAAGTATGGCCCAATAAAAATAAAGTGAATTATGGCAAATATAAATAGTTAAAGAGTAAGTTGTCTTTTTAAAGATCACCCCAGAGGGGCCGGGTGGTGGCGCTGCAGGTAAGGTGCCTGCCTTACCGCGCTAGCCTTGGACGGACCACGGTTTGATCCCCCGGTTCCCATATGGTCCCCTGTGCCTGCCAGGATCAACTTCTGAGCGCATAGCCAGGAGTAACCCCTGAGCGTCACTGGGTGTGGCCCAAAAACCAAAAAAAAAAAAAAATCACCCCAGAAATTCTTGAATTGCCAACGTCCTACCTGCAGGTGCACAGAGACATGCTCAGTGTGACAGGGATTGAACTCAGACCTTTCCTAGTGCCTTCTAGCAACCTTGGTCTGTACAAATTCAAACACTAGTGAAACACAGTGATTCAGGAAGTATGACAATTAAAGAACCAAGAAAATACAGAAGTAATGAGGATCACAATTTCAACTTAGAATAAAGTAATTTTTTAAAAAAAGGTTTAGTCTTTAATTGTCCTATTATAATTACATTATGATGGGTTATTTCTCTTCTGTTTCTTCTTTTTATAGCTTGAACTAAATTTTCAAAAGTATTGCCAACTAGAATTAAGACTATCACTGGTTTAAATACAAGACTTTTTCTTCCCAACTTTCTATAGGCAGGAAGCAGCCTGAGAGTATATACTAAATATTGACTTCAGAAGTGACTATGAAATATGAAGCTAAAGGGAAAAATCATACAGAGATCAAAGTCAGGAGCAATAAGAACCATACAGGGATCTACTTCCAGGGAGTCAAGTTTAGGTTAATGTTCATCTCCTACTTCCAGAAAATACTGCCTAAAATTTAGACTCTAAATACTGTTAAAAATCAGTGACAAAGTAGAGTCCCTCTGTCTCTTCTTTCCAAATGTGCATGCTTTTGGAGTTTAGCTTGGCCCCAGTTCATCATTTTATATCAGAAAACTACAGTTCATCATTTTATCAGAAAACTAAGGAGAATAAATTTATCTGTTATTTCGCTGTTGCCCCAACCAAGAAGGAGCAAATTCAAAATTAATATCAATAAGATCCTGATGAATAAGACTTTGGTATGTCTTACTTATCTAAGAATAAGTACATTTTGCATATGAGTGCTGTGAAAATAAAAAAGAATAACCGAGTGGATTATGAGATCAGAGAGATATCTTGAAGGACTGAGCACTTACTTTTAGGCAAAAGGCCCAGGTTTAATCCCTAGAACCATTTGGTCCCCTGAGTACTACCCAGAATCACCCCATGAACTGGCCGGTGATGCCTAAAACCAAAAAGCAAAGTCAGGGTGGAATGTGCTGGGAAATTCTCGAGTCTTCATGGTCACTCACTACTAGAATGATATTCCCACTCCTTACTTGCCATTTTGACTTCACAACATCCCAGTTTGAGTATGTAGAATATATTTCCCCATATCACTGTGTCTGGGGTTGACTGTGTGACTTGTTGGCCAATTGAATGTGGGTAGATAACAGCTTGTAAGTAGCACACTGAAGGATACAAGGGGCATCCATGCTTTCATTTGTCCACCTCCTGCCATTCATCCTCTGGAAAAGAGCCCAGGTAGCCACTGGACCATGAGAATGAGTGACTCGTGGGACAGACCTGAACCAGAACTGAGGCTGAGATTAGAGATAAAGTCAGTCTGGCTTAGCTGAGCCACCTGTAACAACGGATAATTCTTATTTTAATCTATTGAGACATGGAGCAACTTATTTACACAACAAACCACAGATAAAACAAGTTACAAATACAAATAAGTTTTGAAACGAATAAGAAGGAAATATGTATACTATAAAAAAATTACAGCTGTAGGGACTTTGTGATACAACTCTATGCAAATTATTTTGAAAAGCTGGATACATGAGGGGCCAGAGTGACAATACAGCAGGACATTTGTTTTGCACATATCGAACCAGGTTTGATCCCCAGCACCCTATTTGGTTCCTTTATCACCACCAGGAGTAATTCCTGAGTGTAGAGTCAAGAGTAACCCCTGAGCATCACTGGGTGTGGCCCAAAATGAAAAAACAAACCAAAAAAAAAAAAAAACCTAAATTAATACATTATTTTCTAGACAAGGACAATTTTTTTCAAACCAATTCCAGACAAGAGAGTAAATCACAATAGATTAATTTACACAGAATTGGAAAAAATGTTCAAGAACTTTCACAGACTTCCCATTAAAAAGTAATAAGACGGTTTCCCAGAGAAATTCAAATAAATCTTTAAATAATGTGCCTATCCTACATTGTTTCAACAGTTCTAGAGAAAAAAGGGAAGAAATACTTCTAACCACTTTTCAAATAATTAATATTAATATCCAAATCTAGCAAAGATTGATTGATGAGCATCTAGTACAGGTTCAATTTATGTATGACTATTAAGAGGAAGCTATATCATATAATATTAACAAATAACATTTGGTATAAGAGAATACAGCTAATCTTGTATACTTTATTCCAGAACTACAAAATGAAATAAGAGAATGTTATTAATATATTTTACCATATCCTATTCTAAGAATAAAATTATATTAGTACTATGAATGATGATGATCATATATTGGATAAATTTGACATACATTCTTAGTTAAGATTCTTAATCAAATAAAATAGACAGATATTATTATAATGCGATCAAACAAATCTATCAATCCACAGCTCACCCGCCTTATGCTTAATGAAAAACCATTTTCACAGTCAGGAAAGAGAAATAGAAGAAATAAGATTCAGCTGATGAGATAAATTAAAGGCCTGGAGTACTTACTCTGTCTGTGCTATGTGCAGAGTTCCATCCCCTTTACCACCCAGTCCCTACATACTTCTAATCTGGCCCTGGTGGCCCCCACATCAAAAAGCTAGGCCAGGAGCCATCAGAGATAACCCCTCAGCCATGAGCACTGCTTGGGAGGGTCTGTCAATGAAGAAAGATGACTAGACTAGACATGACCTTTGGGGGAAGGTGGTTATAAATTAAAAAAAAAAATCTCTGAATAATTTCATTTGTGTCTTACAGTAGACTGGGAGAGGAGTTGGTTCTATTTGGAACATATGCAGGCCTAGAATATCTGGATCGAGTATTTCTCTCGTCAAATTACCCACCCACCATCTGGGTAATGGGAGATCTTCCTGACCCATATTCTCACATACATTTGGTCTTGTCAAACTCCTTAATTTTACTGTATGCTGCAGTTATTTTAGTCCAAAAGAAAATAGCATTAATTAGACACTGTGTTCTGGCGGTTTCACAGCTACCATCTCATTTCAGTCATATATTATTACCATCTTCGTTTTGCCATTGAATTTTATCCAGAACCACAAAGTTCACCCAACAGGCTACCCTTCCTTCCAATACTTGCAGCAAAAAGCAAAGAAGGCAATAATAAATGGAACCACCAAAAACATCCACAAAATTGTGTATTTGGAAACTTCCAGAAAGTACGGCTCTGGGAGAGTTTTTAGTGTTACAAGAATTTAGTATTAGGGGTCCCAGGATCCCAGATATATATATGGATAAATTTGACATACATTCTTAGTTAAGATTCTTAATCAAATAAAATAGACAGATATTATTATAATGCGATCAAACAAATCTATCTCAATTCACAGCTTTTATATATATATAATTATATATATATATACTTTTAAGTTTCACAAAACAAATAAAGACAACTACAAATACATTTTTGTAGAACTCATAAATCACTCTTCCAGATCAGTTTCATAGTTCATTTGCTACAGGCAATAGATGAATAAACTCCCCCACATCCTCACCTCACCCCCCAAAATACATGTTTTATGGGGAATATAAAAATGTGTAGGCATATAATTCACTGAAGAAAAGTAAGACTTAAAATATAAGCAAGGCATTTTTAAATGAGTTTACTAAAATAGAGTGTTCATATATTCCCTGTAAAATTGTCTGTACTTTTTAGTATCTTTATTTCAACAGATGTGACAATATCATTTCCAAATTACCCTGCTCCCTATCCTTAGTTGCCTTGTAGATTTATGAAGTTGTCACAAATGGCAAAGTTCCCACATGTTTCAAAGCTGGGCACTGTTCTATTGTATATGAAGCACTCAGATTTGTTTCAATACATTAGTTATGGAAAATAAAGTGACAATGAATGTAGAATTATAGCTATATCTTCAAGTTGATCATTTTGTATTCTTTGGGTAAATATGCAGAAGTTAAATGGGAGATTCATCTGGTAGCTCTATTCTTAGTTTGTTTAGGAATCTACATTTCTTCCATAACACCAAGGCAATTTACATTCTTACCAACAAAGCACAAGTGTTCCCTAAGCTAACACATTTGGGTTCTTATCTCTTTTAAATGTTTTCAGACGTTTTTTTACACTTACTCAAATTTAATTTATAACTCAAAATTGGTCACAGGACTTGGTGCAAAGCCTAAACCCACAAAACTTATAAAGTAAACATAGAAGAAAGTTTTTTTTCTTTCTTTTTTTTTTTCCTTTTCTTTTTAGGCCACACCTGTAATACTCAGGGTTACTCCTGGCTATGTGCTCAGAAATTACTCCTGGTTAGGGATACCATATGGGACGCCAGGGGATCAAACCAAGGTTCATCCTGGGTCGGCCGCATGCAAGGCAAACGCCCGACTGTTGTGTTAATGTTCTGACCCCAGAAGAAAGATTTTGTAACCTTGAGTTAAACAAAGAGTTTTTAAATATTGCACTAAGACCACGATCAATAAAATACAACTTTATCAATCAGAAGTAATCCCAGGGGCCCAGGAGATAGCATGGAGGTAAGGCGTTTGCCTTTCATGCAAAAGGCCATCGGTTCGAATCCCAGTGCCCCATATGGTCTCCCGTGCCTGCCAGGAGCAATTTCTGAGCATGGAGCCAGGAGTAACCCCTGAGCACTGCTGGGTTTGACCCAACCCCCCCCCCAAAAAAAAGAAGTAAAAGAAGTAATCCCAATTCAAAGCGTTCGTTCTTCCAAAAGAGACTCAATTCAAAGATAACCACAAACTTGGATAAAATATATGAAAATGATGTCTCATAAAATACTTAAATCTATACAAGGAAAGAAATATCCAAATCCAATAACAGAACAAGCTGGGTTTTTTGTTTTTATATTTGTTTGTTTTTGGACCACACCCGGTGACGCTCAGAGGTTACTCCTGGCTACGCACTCAGAAATCGCTCCACATGGGACACCTGGGGATCAAACTAGGGTCCATCCTGGATCAGCTACGTGCCAGCTAAACAACCCGCCACTGCGCTATCACTCCGCCCAAAGCAACCTGATTTTTAATCAATTTCAATAAACACAGAAAATTGTCTTCAAGAAAATGAAATTAATGATGAGATATCATTATGTACCTCTTAGGATGTTTACAATTTAAAAGACACACCAAACCAAGTAGCAATGTGGTTATGGCGTAAGTGAAATTCTCATGGTAGTGGCAAATCAAAATAGAATGATGGTTTTATAAATAGAAGTAGTCATGTAATTTCTTAAAAATACATCCATCAAATAATCCTCCAATTGAGTTATTTAAGGGAAATAAAAGTATACTGCCCATTAAATCTTGTATCTGAATGTCCATCATTACCATAGTAACAACCATCCCAAACTAGAAGAAAGACAATGTCTGTTAATATATAGACAAATAAACAAATTGCTGTGGCCCCAAAAAGAGTTGTACTACTTAATAGAAGACAGATATATTCTAGCAAATGCAAATTCCAGCAACAAAGAAAGCAGATTACTAACTACCTAGAAACAGAAAGACATGAAAAAGAAGAATTACAAAGGGGCATAAGAAAATTGGGGGGAAGGATAAATAAGTTTATAATCATGATCTTGATGATGGTTCCCCTAATGAATGCTTCCTATGTCCTGTGCTGTCAATTTTGCATTTAAGTTATGTGTAGTTTATTAATACCAATTATTACTGAATAAAGGTTCTTTTTAAGTGAAAGGTTTTTACACAAGGCCTACGAAATAGCTCTGACACTCCTGCCCCACCATTTGGTTTATCTCCCCTGAGATCTATAAGAACTTGAGGTTCACTTGACTCTTAGTGTTTACTGTGTGGCTAATTACCCTTTATTGGTCATAGTTCCAAGTTATCACCTCATAAATAGACTAAGCACCTTTGTTTTACTCTCAGTCCTAAAAACAGTTCATTGCACTCAATAGGCCCTTGGAAATAACCTACTGAAATATTTTCATTTCTTCTCAAGAGAAAAACATTTTCTCTTATGCTGCTTTTCAGAGGACAAATTATGGGCTCCCTTCAACACTTGATCAAATTGATAGGAATAAATTCCTAACTTATACTTAAGTAGTACATTGCCAAACACAGCAATTTTCAATGTGAACGATATTTACTAGTCTAAAAGCCATGATAAATCACGTGTGACAAAAATCAGTGTGTTTGGCCCAGGATCAGAGGAATTCACATCATAACCCACACAATTAACCAACACTGCCAAAGTAAATGTCTCAAAAGCAGCTCATTTGTAACTGCTGTTTGTTTGTTCCTTCATTTGTTTATACCTCATCCCATTCCAAATGTCCATGAGTAAAATAAAATGGAAGGAAAAGACACTCGTGTGCTCCAGATTAATTTAGTAGCTCAGCTTCAAAGAATCCAAGTTTTGTTCAACATTTTTCATTTGCCCTAGACAGAGTCCCTTTATAATTGTTACTACTGAAGACTCCATTAAAGAAAGGAGAAAGAGTGTGTTTTCCATTTGAAACTTGAATATGCGCTTCACCACCACCACCACCTTTCCAATGTTTGAATAGAACTGCCACAAATCCTCATTTCTGACTCAAGTCAACTACTCACCAAAGTGTTTGCAAAGCTCAGAAGCTCTCATTTTGCCAGAGATTCTTGACTTAAGAGCACTTCATTAGTGAATAAGTTCTATTTTAGAATATTTTAATATTTCACCTATTACTCTCCTGCACCCAATAGCAATAAACAATTGCTATTCTTTTTTGAGCTTTCAACAAATCCTCACCCATACAAAGTAGTTATGATTAAGTATTAGGTCTAATAAAGCATGAAGTTGGAACATTATTATCTGCCAACAGTGCTGCAAGAAAATCATCAGGGTTTTGGACAACAATGTCCTTATATCAACAGTACCCTGGGTCATGGAAGATTTCTTTCTCTTAACCATTTCAAGTTACTTAGAGTCCCCAATCTCTGTGATCTAACTGGCTTCTCTCTTCCAGTTGCCAATTCTTCCCCCTGTATTATGCAGAATCTGTCCACTCCTTATTCTCAGATACTTTGTAATACCTTGGGGACCTATTCATTCCAAAACCCTCTACTCCATCTGTCTTTCATAGAAAGATCAATGTCCCCTTAAAATGTACTCATGCTGATCAATATCGATTTCTGGTATCATCCCATGTTTCAGGACATGATATAAATTCAAGAATTCACTCATCATTTTGGGAGCCATTCTAATGAAACATAATATGTATTCAAATTAATCTGATATCAAGTTTTGTTTCGGTTTTTGTTTGGTTTTTGGGTCACAGTCAGCAGTGCTCAGGGGTTACTCCTGACTCTATGCTCAGAAATCGCTCCTGGCAGGCTCAGGGGACCATATGGGATGCTGGGATTCGAACCACTGACCTTCTGCATGCAAGGCAAATGCCTTATCTCCATGCTATCTCTCTGGTCCCTTGATATCAAGTTTTACATGTGGTTTCTGGTCTCTGTTCTCCGACCATTTTTATAATTCATCCTTCTGAAGGGGTTTTTAGTTGCTTTTTCCTCTTCTGCCAATCTAAATATGAAGATCACATCTTATTCATCTCCATGGATACATCACTCATGGTAGAAGCTATAAATATTTGTGGAGTCAATCATTTGATAGCAATTCTCTAAGAGTGGGGATTGTGGGGTGAACAGCCACTGACCTCCAGACATCAATGATGCAGATCATTTAGGAGAGCAAAAGAATACAAATGCTAGTTAGCAGTGGTTTCTTCAAACTTGGTAAACAATGAAACAGGCAGCTTTGGGGTACAGAAAAGGTACATTTTGTACCTTAGATTTGGCATGTTTTGGAACAGGCTTCCTTCCAACCTTGGCTTCTTCTTTCTTCCTTTCTGCTCTTGCTGTGCCCACTTTACAAGCTGATGACTCATGCTCAGAGGGACTAATCACTTCCATTCAGATTACCTCTGGAAGCCTAAACTTTTGAAAGACTATCAACCAAACCTACAACAAAAGGTGGCTTTTCAGCAAAGACTTTTCACCCACCTCCTCACTCTTTTGGCTTCCCAAAGAATAGTTACAGAACCAGGCAGCAAGCTCTGAAAATAATCACCATGTCAAACTTCCCTTTTGACAGCTTTTGCCACCTTGAGCTTAGCAGGGATCAATATATAGTGCAGTGCATTGTTCTTTCAAGAACTATGATGCAGATTTCAGCACAACAGTGGCTTAAAAATACTATATGAATATTTGTGCCTATGGTCAACACATATCAACATATATGAATACACAAAGGAGAAAGAACACTTGCAATAAAGATTAAATAAGTAAAATAAATAAGTAAAAAGATAGATCTAATAAGCAAAAAAGATAGTCTTGACCATCTACTAACCTATGGACACCGCAGGATCCCTTTTGTTTCTTCACCCTTTCAATTGACTTCTATTAAGTTACAATACACCAGAAAGAACTCTTAAAACAGGAGCAAAAAGTATTTGCTGTTTCTTGCCAACTGTCCTTGTTTTTCTCTGTTATAACAGAGAAGGAAATGAGGTGAACACAGAGGGAACACAGCCCTGCTTTGTAACCACATCACTGTCAAGAACATGGATGTTTTTATTAAATAGCACAAGGAAGAAATCCCAGCTAACTCTAGCAATCAGGAAGTACCAAAGAAGTAATGAAAGAATGAAGGTACCTTAGAATATTCTATCAGATCCAAGAGACAAAAGAAACAACTCAGGGACCAGAGAAATAGTATAGCTAGTAGGACACTTGCCTTGCACTTCGCCAACCTGAGTTTAATATCCAGTACCATATATGATCACTCAAGCTTGCCAGAAATTATCCCTAAGTGCAGAACCAGGAGTGTAAGCTTGAACATTACCAGCTATTACCCAAAAACAAACAAACAAAAGCAAAAAAAAAAGAAGAACAAAGAGACAACTTAGCCCAAAATATATATGAACTTTTATTTTCAAGAACCTCAAACAACATAGACCATGGTATTTTATGGTCTAAGTTATTATTGTTCAGTGGACAATAATTGATACAGATTTGAGGTATTGATCATTAAATATAGCTATTATTTTAAAGTTAATGCAACTATAGAGTCCTTAGGTCCAGCAGTTGCCAGTCTTCTATATGTCATATATATGTTATTGCTAAGGACAGTAATGGTAAAGCATCCAATAAGTGAAGGAGGGTAGAGTGCGCCTAGCTCTAGGTCCCTTTCTACCACCTCACAAAACAGCATCTTGAGAAGATACTAGCAGGGAAGTTCTGTATCCTATCTGGCAAGGAAACTAGAACCTTACTAATAAGCATTCAACTACAGTGTGAATTAGTGTAGAACTTGCAAGTCAAGAGCTTCAAAAGTTTCTCTATTCATGGCTGGAGTGGTGGCACATGCTAGCTTAGGACGGGCTGAGGTTCAATCCCTTGGCATCCCATATGGTCCCCCAAGCCAGGAGCAATTTCCAAGCACATAGCCAGGAGTAACCCCTGAGCATCACTGGGTGTGGCCCAAACAAAACGAAACAAAAGTTTCTCTATTCAGATCTTCAGCTTCAATAGAAGTTTGGTCCCAGATCAGCAGGATCTACTCACCTGGGAACTTGTTCAATGCAGATTCCTAGCCCCATCCCTCTTCTTCAGAGTCAGACACTCTGGGCCTTAACAAACCTCAACTACAATCTAGTTGGCTGTAATGCTCAAGTTTTAGAACAACAATTTTACTTTGTGGCTCATTGCTTCTAAAACAACTTGGTTCACATTCAGATTGCCTAATTCAGGGGTTGGCAAAAACTATTCTGGAAAGAAGCACATGTCAAGTATTTCAGACATTGAAGGCTGTCCAGTATCAGTCACAGCTACTTAACTCTATCATAATACAAAGGCCATTCTAGGCAACTTATAAATGAATAGCTATGGTGGTATTCTGCTAAAGCTTGAATTACAAGAGTAGGTGATGGAATGGAATGACTTATGGGCCCACAGTTTGTCAATACTTTTTGGAAATGATTGGGATCAATTCTTTTGATCTTTCTCATTAAAATTCTTAGTCATTCTGGCTGAAATCAAAAATCTCTTAGCAACTTATGGCATCTGTCAATGTTGTTGTCAATATCTGTCTTTTTCCATTCAATTAACATGTGCTAAATGTCTCCTAAGTACCAAACTCAGGGCATACAGACATGCAAAGAACTAATCTTGGCCCAAAAGTATATCATAGCACTTCATTCAGCAGAGAAGTAAAAATTCAAATAATATTCTTTTAATCCTTTTTCTGAGGTGACATCAGCAGCTCTCAGGGATTACCTCTGGGTCTGTGCTCAGGATTTGCTCCTGTTAGACTTAGTGGACCATATGGGACGTTGGGGGTCGAACCCAGGTTGGCCACATGCAAGGCAAATGTTATACCCATTGTGCTATCACTCAAGCCCCTCAAATTATATTCTATTGTGTTTTTAATATGATCTTGTTGAAGAAAATGCATGGATTTTGATACTCAGTGTATTCAGATTTTCCCATTACAAATGGAGAAACAGCTAAGGTAGCAGAGATAACAAATGTCTTAACAATACTGTTCTGTGGGAGTCTGTGAATTAGAAATAAGGATAAGGCAGATTTCACAAGTTTGTATCTAATCCCCGAAGCCTTGAGGTTTTATTTGGATACTTGAATGACTGAAGAAATCTTTGAGAAAGTTTTCGTACACAAATCCAGAACTTGAATTGAGAATCTTAAAAAAAATGGACTAAACTGGGATCACTGATCAGATATCCCACATATGACTACTCCACATGGCATAGGACACTCCTAGCACATTCCTAGCATCACCACCTCTGAGCAGTCAAACTTTTTACATGGAAGCTCAGGTGTTCAAGACCAAGGTTACAAAGTAACCCAAACCTTCCCAGAATCAAGAGTTGGGGAACACATACTAGACATTCTGCTATGTTAGAAAACTACCAGAGAAGTTAACAAGAAGTGTCCTGTCTTAGAATAAGGTATAATTTTGGAACTTTCTTACTCACAGGTAACAGCACTATGTCAAACCCAAGCTAAAATACAAATTGGAAGAATAGGACTGCGAATCATTTGAGTTGATTCATTAAATAATGAGTCTACAAAGGGGGGATTCAAGAATTGCTACCTCTAACCATAAGGCAAAGAGAATGACTGATGGTGTGTTGAAGTGGAGGATGGCATGTATAATTATGATTTCTCCACTGGAAATGTTAGCAGAAAGGGCATCATAAAAGGACAGATGTTCATGAGGTCCTTCCCAAGCTGTCAGAATCTCACTTGTGGAACTGGAGCAATAGTACAGTGGGGAGGGAATTTGCCATGAAAACAGGCAATGCAGGTTTAATACCTGGCACATCATATGGTCCTCAAGTCTGCCAGGGGTGATCTCTGAATTCAAAGCAGGAGTAAGCCCGGACCATGCCAGATGTGGCAGAAGAAAAGGAAGGCAAGGCAAGGCAAGGAAGTGTTGAATGGGAAGGGGGAAGGATTGGGGAGAAGGAAGGAAGGAAGGAAGGAAGGAAGAAAGGAAGGAAGGAAGGAAGGAAGGAAGGAAGGAAGGAAGGAAGGAAGGAAGGAAGGAAGGAAGGAAGGAAGGAAGGAAGGAAAAGAAAGAAGGAAGGAAGGAAGGAAGGAGGAAGGAAGGAAGGAAGGAAGGAAAGAAGGAAGGAAGGAAAAGAAAGAAGGAAGGAAGGAGGAGAAAGAAGGAAGGGAGAGGAGGGAGGGAGGAAGGTGCCTAGCTTGTCAGAAAACAAGAATAGAATTTCAAACACCTTTCTGTAGATTTTTATTTTTATAAAAAGTAAACTTGAATTTTACTTCCTTTATGTCTGATTTTCATTTAAAATTGCTTTACTGCTCTAAGACTGTCAGTACTAATTTAGAGATAACTTAATAATCTTTTACTTTATAAAGTCAAATAAATGTGTTCCTTAGCAGAAAATGAGTTGTTTATGCATGCTGTAGATGGGTTGAGTCATCTGCTTAAGAAGTCAGGACAATAAATGATTACAATTTTCCAATGAAGAATTTGTTTTGAAAGAAGCTTATCCTATGGAAGTACTTTTTTTCTAATTGGTTTGATTTTATTTTTCTAAAAATAAGGAGTAGTTTTTTTTTTATGGTTAAAAAACAAAGTACGACTATTCAATTTAGGACAATAAGGAGAGTGGGTGAAGATAATGTTAGTCTATGCCTATTAAAAATAGAAATGTGTGGAGAGAGAAAGTTGAAAACTTAATCTGAATCATGGTGCTGTGGTTAGTCATAGTCTTCTAGACGTTTACAGCTATACATGTAAGAGCTCTTGGGCATTACTAAGTCCAAACCCATTATTTTGTAGATGACTAGACTGTGGCTCCAAAGAGAGGTACAACAGCTTCCACTCACCAACTAGCCCTACAAATTTCTCCTGAAGTGAAATCATGGCTGTATCACTAGTTCTGGCCCAGACTCTATGAAAAGACATTTTCAGACCCTTAGTGTACAAAAGAATAAAGCAGTGATGTGCCCCCTCGATCTGTCCAATGTCTTATGACATTGGAACCTCAATATGAAACCCCTTCTATGCAGGGAGTAAGGATTTCCTGCATCTTAAGCCCATCAAAGCAAGTTGGAAAGTTACTTCACTGTCATCAATTTTTACACAATCAAGAAGTCTTTGGAGGTGGGGGGAGAGAGAGAGAAAGGGAGGGAGGGAGGGAGAGAGAGAGAGAGAGAGAGAG
>PVKC010016394.1:0-20780 GCA_004027635.1 Crocidura indochinensis
TCTGGCTCTAGTGGAAGGGCCACCAGCGTTGCACTCTGAAACTAGGGCTCAAACCGAGAGGCAAGCCCCATTTTCTCTGGGCAGGAAAGGGGGAAGGCCCAGAGCATTTCCTGTTGTGCAGCTGCAGCCAGCCTAGACGTCATCGCATTTACACTGCTCTGACCCAGCGGACCCAGGGCCAAAGTTCAGCAGCTCCAGCGGGGCGGGCCCAGGGCAGCGGGCCAGAGGCGAGGGCTCCCCGCTGGGGACAGGGCTCCCCTTTAAGCCGAGCTTCTGCACAGCGGGCGCGGAGGCAGGGCGGAGTCCAGCTGGAACCGCAAGTGCACCCCAGAAACAACTTTGCCTCCAGGGTGCCAGGCTGAGATGTCCAGAGGCTCAGCTCCCCTTTATTATCTGTCCCAAAGAGAAGGAAGGAGACAGGCTTTGCTTTGTGAGTTTGCTGTCTATTGCGTTGTGTTGTGTGTGTGTGTGTGTGTGTGTGTCCTTGCACAAGTGTATTAGTTTAATATTTAATGCCATTTCCCGAAGGATTATTTCTTTTTTAAAATCACAACTGCAAGCCATTTCAGTGCTGTCTCAATTATGTCTCCTTTTCTGTCTCCTAATTGTGGAGTCATTGTTAGGAGAAAGAAGGAACCAGCAGCCCAGCTTCAGTGTGGTCCGTTTTAAAAAGCAAGACACCCCTCAATGCTTCTAAAAATGTACTTTAGATCCTTAACTGCTCCTATTTCAAATGTCCTTTAAAAAAAAAAAGTTTCAATAATCCTCAATTTTGCCCCTATTTTTAATTAGCAGACTAAACTTTTGACCAGTATGTTAAGATGGAAATTACTCTTTCATACAAAATAATGATGGCCCCTTAAAGTTTCCTTTATCCTAAATTTTGAATCTTCCATTTGCATTCAAATCATAAACCAGTTTATAAACATGTGTAATTGTAGAGAAGCAGTCCCCCGATGTTATTAAGAATTTAAATTAAGACCACAAGGCATTGTATAATTGCTTTTTCGATTAAAAAAATTCAAACTTGAAAGTTAAATTTGAGTTTGGGAATGAGATTACTGATCTAATGATTCTTATGGTGAATCAAAGTTACAAATGTTACATTGTGCCAGTGTCTATTTGAACTAAGCAAAATTCCAGTTGGGGCAAGGAATTACAATATTTAGGGTTTTACTAAATGTGGACTGTGGTTTATCAGGGTTAAGAAACAGACCACTGTGATACTGGGGAAGACTGTGGGAAGGTTAAGTATTCTATGAAAAATCATCTCTATTCTACTCAATCTTAGACCCTAAGGGAATTTTAGGAACATAGGTAGGTATAAAATGCATATTTAAAATGTGCAGCCTACAAACTCACAAGTAAAAAAAAATCATTTTAAGAAAGGTAGGATAATGCTTTCACACATCAATACAAATTTGGCAACCAGGTCTGCAGTTCTGGATAAAAAATAATAATAATAATAATTATTATAATTTCTTCCTTTCATCTCAAGCATCATTTTAATCATAAATCTCTGCATTTTTTTATTTTGACTTTTTATCCTTCCAAACAAATGTCAGTAGTTCACATTGCTTTGCATATGGCCAAACTGGGTTTCACTGCCAGCAAAAAGAGGAGTGATCCCTCAGCACAGGGCCAGAAGTTAGCCCTGAGAACAGTCAGGTGTAACCCAAGAAATCAAGGCAAAAAATAATAAATAAGAATTTTATACTCTGCTTTTTATGTAATAGCTACTGATTGCACTTGGAATAAAAGAAGCTACTAAAAAGTATTCTTACCATCCTAAATGATAGGTTAAATTAAGTCATTATCACAATAAATTTAGTCTAGAGATATAAAGACCAGTCTGATGGGAATAAAAAATTCAACTTTTGCATCAACACATAACTGACTATATAAACCACGGAGGAACTATGAGTTATTTAGGATCCAGATAAAATCTCCAAATCTACCTCTTCAACACCATAAAAGTTTAAAAAAAATAATAAACTGCCAAGATAAAAGTACATTCTACAAGATAACATCTTTGACATTCTTTAAAAAGCATCACCCCAGGAGGCCAGAGCTACAGCATAGCTGGTAGTATTTGTCTTCCACAGGTCCTACCTGGGTTTGATCCCAGCATCCCATTGGTCCCCCCAAGCCTGTCAGAAGTGATTTCTGAATGCAGAGCCAGGAGTAACACCCCTGAGTGCTGCCTGGTGTGGCCCAAAAACAAACAAAAAAGACCAGCTCCCCCAATGTCAACACTAGTTTATATATTCTTTCATTTTATAAAAAGGATTGAGACTTGAAGTTTCCCAATATTATGCTTGTCAAGTTCACTGTCTAGTTCACGGTTTAATTCAGGATTGATTTCATTTAGTCAGCAATCACAATGATAATAATAGTGAATTACTAGAGCAATAAAGTGCGTTTCGACATTTCTTTTTTTTTGGGGGGGGGGTTTGGGTTTTTGGGCCACACCCAGTGACGCTCAGGGGTTACTCCTGGCTATGCACTCAGAAGTCGCTCCTGGCAGGCACGGGGGACCATATAGGAACCGGGGGATCGAACCGTGGTCCGTCCAAGGCTAGCGCGGTAAGGCAGGCACCTTACCTGTAGCGCCACCGCCCGGCCCCAAGGTTTCGACATTTCTAAGATCCCACCAAATACATCCCTCTCCATCACAATAAGCCCCCCATTCCCTACTCAGTTTTCTCTCTCTCTCTTTTTTTTTTTTTTGCTGCTATAATTTTATCTAGATTAATAAAACTTGACAAATAGTTGAAACAAACCAGAGGACAGACAAAATAGGAGGGTTTTCTTAAGACTCTGAATGGTCTCTGATAAATAACTACTACCCAGGTTTTCCCAAACCAGGGGCCAGCTCAAAAATAATTGAAGCACAGTCAAATGAAGGTAGTTCAGTAAATGGATAAGACTGCACAAGAATAAAGAAGTGAAACACACACAATCACACACTCACAGATACAATCAATTTATTTACATGCTTTACAATTCTGCTCCAATGAGAACCCATCTCCTTGAATACGTCCAAGCCTTATGATTAATTTTTATTACCAAATAAAAAAAAAAATAGAGTCATTTTATGAGATGGCTTTCAGCACAAATCCCTAGTGCCTGGATCTCTTCAAAGCCAGATAACTTTAACTATAAGGAGTATATATAATATCTGTCACCAGGACATTCCCAAGACCTACAAGATGTCCAGGACAATTCATTCTTCTCCAGACAGCAACAAGATGAGGCACCAACACCTCATACATTCAGATGATAGGATAAAGTGAGTGTACTCCAAATGAAGTTTCCTGTAGTAAGCAAGTCTTTTAAGAGTATGCCTTCTTTTTCAGCTTCTATCAATATTTAGAATTTCAAAGCAGACCCTCAATAAAGTCTAAATTATAGTAAGGATCCATATGGTCATTTAATCAAGTGTGTTATTGAAACATCAGTGGTCCCACATGCACAACAGTAAAATTAAAAATTAATGATCTGTACTAATTATTTTATTGCAATACAGTATTTTTAATTTGTTCCTAGTCCCTCATAAAGTCCTGTGTATTTCTCCAGAGAATAAAAGTGTAACTGGATCTACAATCAAAACTACATTACTTCCAGCAATGGCTAAAACAAGAGTTCTCTATCAAAATACCTGCTAAAAAGAAGGTGATAACTTGTTTTCTTAACATGCAATTATTAACCCTTAGTTACTCTCAGATATTTCACACCTGTACATAGATTCATTTGGACTTCGTTTGTGCTTATGTGTTTGTATTTGTGTACATCTAAATTTATACACCTACTTTTTTACCCATTATATGTATAATAATATGTGTTACCAAATTAAAAGGGACTTTTCTCATAGAAACTATAGGTAAGTAGACTAGATTTAAAGTAAAAACAGTTTCTCAAAATTGTTACAAAATATTCACTATATACCCTACACAGTGTTATAGATTCTTTTAAGCTGTGGATCATTTTGTGAAACTTTTAAATGAATTGTTTTCAAATGAATATTTTGGGACCTAGAACCATACAACAGCATGTAGGTTGCTTGCCTTGTGATGGCCAACCTGGGTTCAATCCCTGGTATCCCATATGGTGTCCAGAGCCTCATTGGAGGATTCCTGAATACAGAGCCAGGTGTAAGTCCTAAGCACTGCTGGGTGTGGTCTAAAAACAAAAATTACAAAATAAATGTATTTATGATTTATTACCAATAAAGGTTTGACTTGTTTTATATACCTCAATACTTGGGAACAAATAAAAAATATTCTCAAGTGAAAGAAACCACAAGTGGAAAAAATTTAAGAAAATTTCTTAAACTAGAAAGAAAGTCTTCTTACAAGATCTGGATCTGCCTGGAATTACTTCCCAACATATGATATTCTCATTTTTAATTACAATAAATATAATTTAGGTTATAAATTGAAGCAGTTAACATACTTTATGCTAAAGTGGCAACTACTTGACCTAAGTAGTTTATATGATTCAATAGAAATAAATGTATATATAAATATAAATACAAATATAAATAAAAAATACAAATATTTTCATTTACATGATTCAAAATAGGAAATAAAAAATAAATATGGCTCAAAATAGGAAATAGAAATAAAATATAAATAAATTTCATTTATATGATTCAAACTAGGAAATAAGATATAAATGAAGCAATATTTTGACTTAATGTCTATGATTAAAATCATTCTCTTTGAGTTTTCTGGGTTTCTGTAACAAAGATAGGTAGTACCACAGTGGTCCTTGGATCTGCAGTTTAACTTTTCTCAGCTTCTATCATAGAAAATATTATAGAAGGGTTTGGTACTATTGAGAGCAGCAGTCATTCACTCTGCAGTCCAGGAACATATATGCAGCAGATGAGAAAGAACTACCCTAATAACATGCCAACCCAGAGGCATTATGTCTTATATGCAAAAACTACTCATAATAATACACACTTCTACAAATTCAAATAAACTTGCTTCATAGGGATTTTCACTTAACACATTTTTTTTTTTTTTTTTTGGTTTTTGGGCCACACCCGGCAGTGCTCAGGGGTTACTCCTGGCTCCATGCTCAGAAATTGCTCCTGGTAGGCACGGGGGACCTTATGGGGCACCGGGATTCGAACCGATGACCTTTTGCATGAAAGGCAAATGCCTTACCTCCATGCTATCTCCCGGGCCCCACTTAACACATTATCTCTTGAATTGCATTTAATTATGTTTGGAAGGTTATCTAACTGCCAAAATCAGAGACCAAACTTCTGATACAAATATGTTCACTATTACATATAGCTTGATATATGATCGCTTTAAGCTAAAATGCAGGTCCCTAGACACTATAACCCAAACTTTCGAACCTTCCCACTCGCATTCAATTAACAGGCTTTTTATGCTGCTCCCAAATCAGACACTCCTCTGAAACTTTTCTGGACATTTTCCCACATTGGTGTCTGTCAGAATCAAGACCTATCTAAAAGCATCACCTTCTCCTATAAAATCACTCCCATCTCTCATACATGAGAGCATTTTTTTTGCCTGAATTTCTCAATTTTGGCACTCTTAGCCTTCTTTTAATTATAACCTCCTTTGCATAGTTCTTTTCCTTAAGATTTTAGAAGCTTTGAGGATATAAACAGTGAAACATTCTTTATATTTTCTGTTCTATCGTATCTTTGTTTTATTTTAAATTCCCAAATGTCTTATACATGTCAGAATCTAAATCACATTTGTTAAAATAGATTTTCATTATATTAGTATACATTCCAACTCTATTCCAATTCCAAAAGTCTCAGCACGCATTCCAGGGCCTTTTCTGAAGAATGCTTCTAAATCAGTTGGCAAGAAGTAGAAAGTCTGAGAAGTAACTGGAGATAAGCAATTTATTTTTTGAAGATTCATAAAAAATATATATAGCCTGGACTAAATTGCAGATATAAACAACCTGAAGAAATTAATAAAATGAAAATGGAAACTCCATAATCTAGTTGAAGGCACTAGGAAACTTTGGCCTGGAGAAAGGAATACTTAAGGTAAACATGATCACTATCTTTTAAGTAATTGTAGGATTGTCATGCAAGTCTCATATGAGTAAACTTGCTCCAAAACTCTCAGCAGAAGGCTTGTCTGATAAACTATTATGTCCAGGAGTGAAATAAAAAAAAAAAAGGGGGGGGGGGGCATTTAAGTAGAGATTGAATGCAGGCAGCCTTTTCTTGGTGATTTGTCTTAAGTGATTTCTCCTTGCTCAGTTGGGGATTAAATGATGCCTCCAGTAATTTTATCTAATCCTGAAATTGCATCAAAGGCTTCACATCGAAAGGGGTCCTATCTCCGTTTGACAAATCAGTATGTCAGATCCTACACTTAAGCAAATTAATCAGCACCATTTAAGAGAAGCCCTAACTTAGCCTAACAACAGTACTGCAAAAGATATTTAAAACAAGCAGCAAAGCTTCTTACAAAAATGCTGAACAGACACGGAAGGATTCTATATTGCTCAGAATCAAGTTTTGCTAGACTCAAGCAAGCACTGGGAAAGGCCAGCTTGTGTAATCATGTTTTTCAAAGACACTTAGAATCCCATTTCTTTATGGGAGAAAGACTTAACATGTCAGACATACGAACAGTAGTTTGATGTACACAATTTAGTGGCATACTGCAAAGATGTGTGAATAAATTCAAAGCAAAAGAGTTAGCTTAAAGAAGATCAAAAATAGAAGATAAACCATTGTGTACTGCTTGCATTTACATTTCAGAGATTATTATGATGAACCTCTTCGAGCTTTAAAAGTCAGGACAATTCGGTAACATTTTCAAGTAGCTTCTGTTTTGCTTCTGTTCCCATGCCAGAAGATCCACAAGAATACAGGAAAAGATGATAGGGTAGCTGGATAACTTCCTCAGAAAATAAATTCTGTGGAATATTTGCTTCAATATAAAGTTATTTCAGATCAGTCACAGGTCTCCACCACAGTTATATTCATGCATCACTATACTTTTTTGTTTGTTTGTTTGTTTGTGTTTGTTGTTTGGAGAAATCACATCAAGTGGCACTCATGGAAGGCCATGGAAGCCAGGCTTCCACCACGGAAAGTAGGTGCCCCTGCCCACTAAGCTCACTCATGCTCCAGATCTCCTAAGGTTTACTTGAGCAAATTCCCAAACATGACTCAAAATCAACTAATGAACACATTTGGATTCATCAGTTAAAAAAAAAAGCTCCTTCTTAAGATTCATCGGTTAAAAAAAAAACTCCCACTTAAGAGTCCAATTATTTGCTATATTCTATAATTGGTGGTTTTGGAATATTCTCATCATGAGTTCCATCATAAAAGCTACACCTGATTAAAGTTGGGAACAAGTTCGTCACAAATATTACTGAGGTCTTCTAAACCCCAAAACAAATACCTGTGGATTTCTTCACTTTGGTCCTGCACATGGGTAGTATCTCAGTCTTGTTATACATATGTATTAGTGAGCCACACAAATTTAACTAGACTAGAGTTATTTTGATGAGCCCTATGGCTTCTGAATAAATTTTTCTGCAAGCAATTACATATGACTCTTGTAAATTGCATCAATAGCAGTCAATTACCTCAAGAAACATTCTCCTGACCCTTTTTCACAAGTGTATTGCTGTATATCACTGCTATATCTCGCTTTCGTCTCAACAACTGAATTATTCTCAAAACTTAGTATTGCTTCACATCCTAAAAATAGTCACTCCGATTCTCTTGCGTTACCCTGTTTTGTTCCCAGGAGGGTAGGGCAGTGCGATAAACAATACTTCATTTTTACAGACAAAAAAAATAATGAAATACAACAGAAATCACTTGGCCTGAATCATTTTAAAAATCAATAATGAGGCAGCTGTATAAACCAGTGGGATCAGGATGCATATCAGTCTCAGCAACCTCAGTGTAGGCTCTGTGTTCATTAGCACATCTCAAAACAAGGGCAGAAAAGATACTTAAATTTTCATCTCTCCACCCCAAAGCTTGAATTTCATCTAATATTGTATTTCATCTAATACATGGATAGTGACAAGATAAAAAGAGGGGTGTTTATAACCCTGTATTTTTATTGCTTCAAGAAATAAAGACTATTTAAAATATAATTATCAGGATGAGAGAGAAAAATAAAGTCAGATATTTCTTCCATGAATAATTAAAAGCTGAACTTCCTATGACCTAAACTTAAAGGGTTGGACAAGCCATCAGGATTGTCCCAAGGGGCATGGTTAGGTTGCAAAGACAGAGGATTTCATCACTAACTTCAGATGACAGCAAAAAATACACACACACATACACACACACACACACACACACACACACACACATTATAAAAACCTCTTCCCTTCTACAGTTTACTTTGCATGACCTGAGCTGATCTCATGGAGGAAATATATTTTGTCCTCAATATCAGTAAGTTTCTGGAAACTACAATGCCAACTGAAACAACAAAAAAGTAAGAAACAAACCAGTTTTACCAACAACTAAGTGACTTGAATAAGGTTTAAATCACAAAATCAAAGCCAGACTTCTAAGTAAAGATCACAAATATGTAAACACATATTTATGTATATATAGACATCTGTACATCTACCTATACAGATGCATGAAAGCATTTATTCATTCATTGACTAATTTGCTTCTTTCCAGAGAAGGTTACATCACAAGTGTCCAGAGCCCAGGCTTAATGGCTCTTCCATCACAAGCATCTCTCTCTCACTCCCTTCTCTCTCTTTCATACACACATAAACCCAGACACACACACACACACACACACACACACAAACACAAACACACATTCACACATACTGAGACAACTCAAACAACCAATGAATCCAAACATGTACATCCTTGGGATGTGGAGAAGAACCAAAATACCTTAAGAAAATACAGTAAGGGCTGGAGAGATAGCATGGAGGTAGAGCGTTTGCCTTGCATGCAGAAGGACAGTGGTTCAAATTCCGGCATCCCATATGGTCCCTGAGCCTGCCAGGAGTGATAGCTGAGAGTAGATCCACGAGTAACCCTGAGAGTTGCAAGGTATGACCCAAAAACAAAAAAACAAACAAAAAAAAAATACATCAAGACATCACAAGAATATGCACACTCCACACAGAGTAGACCTGATTTGGAATGAATTGTTTTCCTTTTTAAAATAAATTATAATTGGGCCTGAACCACAGTGATAAAACAGGTAGGGCATTTGCCTTGCATGCAGTCAACCTGGATTCAATCCCTGGCATTCCATCTAGTCCCCCGAGCTTGCCAGGAGTAATTTTTGAGTGCAGAACCAGAAGTATTCGCTGAGCACTGTTGGGTGTAGCCCCAAACCATGAATGAATGAATGAATGAATGAATGAATGAATAATAATGAACAAAATGACATTAGTCAATGACCTGTCATATAATTTTTCTTTATGCAATTTATTCAAGCTGATCCACCAGGGTCTAACTCGTTCTCAATCCAGGGGTGGCAGGCCATATCCATATGGCACAATGAAGTGAGACAAACCAGAAAAATTTATCTAGGAACCAAGGAACAGCTTAAATGTTAGGAGCTCAAGCTTTGCCTGTGAGGACTCAAGGTTTAATGTACCACAAGTTTAATGTACCTCAAGTACCACAGAGAGCAATTCTTGAGAGTCATGCCAGGAAGAATAGGTGTAGGAGTAACAATTCTGTGTCTCACCCAAAAAAATATTAACAAAGGAAATCTTCTCTATATGGGAGCATCCTAGATCAAAGTTCCTTCTCCAGGGCCTAATACAAAAAGGAGCTGCCTTGCAAGACTGAATAGTTCTGCAATTGGTTGGCAGCAACAGACTGTGTAGCCACCAGCACATGGTCTGGTATGTGTGAGCACCACAAGCAAAGCATGCAGCCCCCTGCAAGCACTACTGGAAACAGAGAGGCACCACAGCCAGGAATGCAATCCAGGTGAGAAACTGTGAAAGCATTCAGTGGACCCCAGCCAGCACTGCTCTCAGCTTGCCCTAGGCCAGCACCACTAAGAATGTGATCCCCATGTCCCTGTCTTCCCCCCAGTACATGAGAGCACTGTTGATCCCGCTTTAAGCAATGACACCAAGTATGGGATCTCCGTCAACACAACAGCTACAAGGGGATGGGAATGGAGTATGGCACTTGTCTTGCACACAACTTACCTGGTTTTGCTCCTGGGCACTCCAAAGAGTCCCCCTCAAAAGAACTAGGAGTCAGGAATATGCTCTGAGTACAGCTGGGAATGTCCCCTCAAAAAAAAAAAAAAAACTATAATTCACTGTGGGTTGCCCATAGGTGGGTGACTTTGTTTGTTCCCTGGAGGATTTATTATAAACTTAACAGAAAACAAATTTTACCCTGCAACTATCAGGACAATGATTTTTTTAAGGTGGTGCTTGGAGTTATTTCTGGTTTTGTGCTCAGAAATCACTTCGAGTAGGCTTATGGGGGACTATATAGGATGCCAGGGATCAAACTCAGATAGACAGCAAGACAAGGCAAGCACCCTACCTAAAGTACTATTGCTCGGGCCCCAAGTCAAAGGCTCTTTATTGTCATTTAGTTCTGATGCTGCCTTCTAACATGCTTTGGAAACACCAGACTGGCTCAGTGTCTTCTGTGGCCCTTCCAGCCATAGGCTTCTTGAGAATGAAGACTAAAGTTCAGTTAGCAATCAGGTTTACTACACATACTGTGCAGTGTCCCACTTTGTGAGAAGGTAAAACCATCCTAATCCACTAGAAAGCCTAGATCCAAAACTGAATAAAATGTAAAGAGTTCACTTAAATATTAGTAAAAGTATACATTTCCTCTCAAAAAATTGTGATCATCTCTTCCCTGAACAAGTTTCCTAGCACATTTCACAAGAAAGCCTGTCACTGTATTGTAAAATACAATTGGAAACCATTTTCCTTATTTCCCCATGAGTTAAAAACAGGCATGACTTGAGTCTACAGGTATGAAAGTGTGTAACACAGCTTCTTACTCAAGACTTCTTAAAATATTTTTTTTACATCAAGATGAAATTGCAATAGTCACATAAAAATAGTTCTTGGCTGAAAAAATACATAGGTGTAAAAATAATCAAATATATTTTCATTGTGTTGACTCACTCAACGATTCCTGAACTCTCAGCTCAGCTCAAAGACCAAATATAAAAGTAAGAATTCAGAAAAACACTAGAAAATAGTCCAGTAACTTCATTTGCCATAAAAAGCTTCTAAATGAGAGGACTGGAATATAAATGTAAAAAAACAGAACTTTCATTTTTGTTTTTCTGCTGTTTTTTTTTTTTCACTGTTGAGCCCTGGTGACCTCACCAACACCTCTTCCAGGTCATTAGCCAATTTTTTTTTTTGCATTCATAAATGTCTGCATCCTAGCAGTCCTATGAACACTCCAGTTGTATCTCCTAAGCAAGCCCAAAGTCCTAAGAGTAAGCACCACACCGGTTCTCTTGCTCTTGTGATTTATGGGTCATTCAGGCCCCCAAGGCTATTCTTAAACCCAAAATTCCAAGACAACATCAGCAATTCACTGAGCATGGAAGAACTGAGTTCACTTCACTTCTGCAGCACAGCATGGGCGGATCAAACTGAGAAACATCCAAATTCTGATTGCTTCATATTTAATTAACTCTTGATTGAAAAGATGTCCACTTCATGGACCACTTGAAAATGTGTAAGTAATATTTTACTACCATACCAAATTAAGTTCCTCTGTGCTTTTCTTCTTTTCTACTCCCTTCTCAATAATAATAACTGCCAGGTATTAAATATCTACTATGTACTGATTAAGGGCCATACACACAGTCTCGTAAAGCCTTCACAATGACCCTTAAACAGGTATTACTATTCTCATTTTGTACCCTCCAGGGGTTTATTTAGGTGACTTTCCTAAACTCTCCCAGCTGGTGGTAGCTCTGGAATCCACACTGTTCAGTCTCACTTCCTAACCCCAGACTACCTAAACATCCCACTATTTACATAAACTATTGTAGCTAGTAGGCCTCAGAGAATAGGAGTAAGCCCATCCCTTAAGTAGCCAACCCAGGTTAGATTTGATGCACCATATATGTCCTCAACCACTACAGACGGAAGTAATCCCTGGGCACAGAGCCAGGAGTAATCTCTGAACACAACCATAAACTGCTGGCAGTGGAGAGATCCTAACACTGGTAAGATGCTTGTCTTGCACACAGATGATCCTAGCATGCCTGAATCTCCATAAATGATCCCTGAGCACAGAGCTAGGGGTAAGCCCTAAGCATCACCAAGCATGACCACAAAATTAAATAAGTGTAAACATTAAAAAGTTTTCCAAAACACAAAACCGTTGATGGGAGAGGAGGAGACAATATTGTACTAAGGGATAAAAATGGTTGGGCATTTCATTTCTGGTGAGCTTTTAAGATCGTTTCCATAAGCAAACAGTTCTTCAGGTTGTGGAATTGGAAGGGGAAAACCACCAAAATGCTACTGGAACCAAAGAGCCCTGAGCTCAGTTCCTGCTGCTTTTTCATCAGGGACTCCATGAATTTTTTTCAAAAGCAATGTCCCTTCTCTGAGCCCCAAGGACCTAAAGTGTAGAAATGAAGAGAGGGATGCCAGACCTTCTACTATACTTTTTACTGGAAAGGGCCTGGTATGGAGACTGGCATTGAGTCCTTGTTCTTTAAGCCTAAATTCCCTTCCTTCTAACGGATTTGCTAAATTGGCACTGTGCTGATTTTTTTAAGTGTTTAGTTCATCCTTGTAATACCATAATTACAGAATATAATGACACTGCATTCTATAACTACAAAGTCGAATTTATAAACTGATCGGAGTTTGAAGAGGCTTTCCAGGCCATCTGTTTCAATCCCTTCCGTTTCCAAATAAAGCCCAGAGAGTTTAAAGGACTTGTTTCCAAGTTTTTACAGAAAGTTAATTGCAAAGAACACAACTAGACCTTCCGTTAATCCATCCCACTCCCACCTTACCCCAGTTTTTACCTCACAGTACACAGGCATGGCGTTGCATGAAATTTTCAGACAATTAAGCAGTATCATATAACCTCAGTTTAATTGCATCCAATTAACAAGCCAAATTAGTGCTTCATATGTACACTATTAAACTAGTTGTCTGGCTTCCAAAAGAAATAAAACAGTTTCAAATGAATCTTCCATTTTAGGGAACAAAGCTACTTACAATTTAAATGCTCTTCTCTATATAATCTTCTTTTATGGCATTAGATATCATCTCGATTTTAGAAGAAATATTTGCTGCACTCATCAGAATGAAAATTCACACAGTATCATAAGTATTAAAAATCTTCTCTTAAAGCTAGATATAGTATAGGTATTAAGGCACACGATTTCTACGTAGCCAACCCTGATTAGGTCCCCAGCTTCAAACATAGTCCCACAATCATCTCAGCTCAACCCTTGAGGCTCTGGGCATTGCTGAGGTTTCCTGGGTAATACCAAAGAGCTCTGCACCTTATAGCTTAATCTCATGCCCTACCTTAGAACCACCATCCAGGTTGGCACAGAACTTCAGGAAGTATCCTCCTGCCTCCAGAACACAGCCTGGGAAGCCCCAAAATTTCTCAGGAAAAACAGAGCATCCATGAGACTGCACCTACATGCCTATACAGATATGCATGGTTACAGCTCCCCAAACAAACAGAAATGAGGGTGTGTCTACATTTACCTACAGCCTAGTTTCAAAGGTCCCACCTTTGGGTTAAGCTGCTGAAATCAAGTGAATCTGCAGCAATGCAAATAATGAGGGCATCTTGGTCCCTGTTTTCTTACTAAGAAAAAAAAAATGAAACCATCCAATCAATCATTGTCAAAAAAACAAAACAGAAAAAAATTGAGCCACCTTTTTTCAAAAATCCTGCATAACACCATTCTGTATTCATCTCTGGACCTAAATACAACAGGAAGTCAATTATAAAGTGGCATTTTTAGGGCTGCAAAGATAATACAACACGGTAGGATACTTGCCTTGTACTTGGGAGACCAAGGTTCATTCTGGCACCCCATATAGTACCGCTTGCTCCACTAGGATTAATCCTTGAGCAAAGAACCATTAGTAGCCTTGACCACTGCCTGATGTAGCCCAAAAATAAAATTAAAAATCTAAATTAAAAAGAATCCGTAGATTAAAATAATCAGTAATGAATGGCTAAAGTACAGTCCAAATAGATAAACTGCCATGCACAGTTAACCATGTTTATCAAAATATTTTAATTATTTTTCTTTTGTATTATTTTAAGATTATCATTCAAAGAATGAAAAAATATAACTGGAGATCATGCTACCTTCTAGTTCTTCAAAGTCTTTTGGGCACAAGAGCAACTTCCAACTTTCACCATCCTCCCATATACACTTCTAATCTTTCTAGAACACAGGCATAAGTACCAGTTCTCTGTTGAAAAACTGAAAGTGAAATCCAGCTTTCACAAGGAGAGTCACAGCTTCACAAGATCTGGAGCTAATGCACCTCTCCGGGTTCTATGAACAGGAACAATGATAAGTGCAACCCATCCAACTCTCCTTCCTTTTTCACAAACTGAAAACTCTCTACAACCTTCAAGTCCTCCAGACCGAAAAAAAAAATGCTTTCTAGAAAGACCCTGTCATCCTGCCAGTTGGAAGAAAAACGACCTCCACTTACACTCTATTTTCATTGTAGGGTCTAATAAAGTTCTAAATAAATAAGTTCTAAATAAAGTTCTTCTAAAAGCCCATCTCCTCTAGACTGAAGCTTCCCTTCAGGGAACATCCTACTTTTATTTTTGAGAAACTCATTCTAACCCAGACTGAATCCAGAGCCCTAACCTGGAAATCCTCTCTCTGAGATCTCTTTTGCAATATTTGAATATTCCACCTTATGGAAATTACAAACCAGGGAGCAAACTAATTAAATGATATCACTGACATCTGGCATTTAATTCCAAATAATACTGAGGAGTATCATTTTCACTAACCTCTTTTGCTATCCTTTTCATCTACATTTTTGGTAAATCTGTCACTAAACACCACATTAAAAAGGCAAAAAATTCTGAGTTCTGAGAGATAGCACAGAGGGAGGGCATTTGCTTTGCATTCAGCCAACCCAGGTCAGGAAGGATGGTGATTCGAATCCTGGCATCCCATATGGTCCCCTGCACCTGCCTGGAGTGATTTCTGAACACAGAACCAGGAGTAACCCTTGAGGGCTGCTAGGTGTGACTCAAAAAAATAAATAAATAAAAAGGCGAATAATCCTTTCAAAATTTTTTCATTGACTCTGAAGTTGAGAAGTCATGTAGCAAAATGACCTAGGGGATTGATTTCTAGTTGTTTAGAAACTAGACTGATTTATGGTTTTTTAGAAATATACATCCAGTTCCGTCAGTCAGAGGGGTCCAAATATTTTTGATATAGTGACCTTGAAAAAGAATTTCTGAATTGTTTTTCATCAACTGCATCAATGACTCTCGTCAATTAATTTACTGGAGGTCCACATAAAAGTTGGTTAACTTCAAATCTTCCTGACTTTTATTTTTTATCTACTACTAATAATTAATGGCTCGCCTATACAACTAAGTCCCTCAAGATGAATTCAGCACATAAAATCATTAACAAAAGTCGAAGGGGGTGAAGAATCTTGATTTGGAAACACTTTGAAGTGCTATAAATAGAGATGCTATTTGGCTACATTCATCATCTACTGAGCCTGCATCCCCACCCTAAAGATCAGTCCCTAACGTAGGTCTACTGTCAAAGACTTCAGCACCACCAATCCCAGGTGTTAGAATCATTCATGGGGTCCACCTGTTCATATAATCTGGTCTCACCTTGTATATTATCTGGTCTTACCTGCTTTGCTATCTGCTGACCAAACACTATCCATACATCTTTTGACCTGAGGCATTTGCAATTTCTTCTCTTAGTCCTCTAGCCAATCCAACACTATCCCTCTCCTACTTATCTTCTCTTTTTTCTTTTTGGAGGGAGAGTACCACAAGACTACTCTGGGTGGTGCTGAAAGAACCAAGGGGTAAAAGGATGCATATGGTGCCGGGGATCTAACCCAAATCCTTGCACATAAAAAGATGACAAAATCCCCAGCCCCCACTCACCATTTCCTACTTGACTCTGATTTCTCCTTCAGCTTCAGCTCAAATATCACCACCTCAGAAAGATGCTTTTTCTCTCCTGCGACAGAAGTGACACATTCCCTGGGCTGTCTTCTTCCAGGTATCCTAGGCTGCACCTCTCACAAAGAGGTGTTGCCTGCATTGATTCAGCTCATGATTAATATCTATCAAGCTAACGAGAAGGGACATGCCCTTTCTAGTATTCATATTCCTGGGCACAACGCCTGCCCCACAATAAATATTTGTTGAATGAATCGATGAATAAATCGTATTAATCAGTGATGACCGGGCACCTGTCACAGCCCTCTGAAGAAAGGACTTAGATTATATATGAAAGACAAATCTCAAAGGCTGGGCTTCTGAGGACTTTTTGACCTCTGATTCAACCCTCTTATGATGCTGAAACAGTAGGTCAATACCTATACATGTTTCCTGTTCAAAACAGCCGTCAGGCCCACAATCATTTTCTTCTCTTTCACCTTAACTCTTTTTCTAATTGAGGCAAAACTGTCTTATATGACTGCATTTTGTAGTGCTATAATGCCACACCTCTTTAAAATACATGGCCAGGCTAGACTAGCAATCTCTCTGCCCCAACCAACTGAATTTCCCACCCCTGCAACATAGCCCCACTTGGCTTCTGAGATTGTTCCCTTTCCAAACTGTCTTCTTTCTCCTCTTCAGAGTCCAGAGGACAAGCAACATTTCATCTCATTTCTCAAAACATGTTTTTCAAATAGATTTTGATAGTTAGATTCCCAAATTGTAAGTCAACAGGAAATCAAAATTTAATAGATTCTTATAGAATAGATTAGTTTATAATGTTCAATGATGGGACTGGTAGAATATGTGAAGATTAGCAGTATTTGGTCCAGAACCATGACAGCCCTTTTATAAATATCATCTTTACAACAGTGTATGCAATCTATGTCTATCTTAAAGGAAGCATCTAGACTTGACCTTAGTAACATTCAAACTTGCCAAGACCATGTGAGCTATTTAACCCTCCTCTGCATGAATACTTGAGGCTATGTTAAAATAATAAAGTACAGGGGCTGGAGCGGTGTTGTGGAGTGGTAAGGGGTCTGCCTTGCCAGTGCTAGCCTAGGATGGACCGCGGTTCATCCCATATGGTTCCCCAAGCCAGAAGCGATTTCTGAGAGCATGGCCAGGAGTAGCCCCTGTGCATCATCAGGTGTGGGTCCCCCCAAAAAATAATAAAGTACAGAAATATCTTCCCAGATTCCTTTCATCCATCTTATAGCTACACATACTAATTTATAGCTACCTTTTCATTAGCACTACTATAAAAAAAAACAGAGAAATCAATATTTTGTGTTTTTATATATTATTATTTGACTGTTTTGTGTTTTTGTTTTTGTTTTTTTTGGGGTTTTTGGGTCACACCCGGCAGTGCTCAGGGGTTACTCCTGGCTCTATGCTCAGAAATTGCTCCTGGCAGGCACGGGGGACCATATGGGGCACCGGGATTCGAACCGATGACCTTTTGCATGAAAGGCAAACGCCTTACCTCCATGCTATCTCCCGGGCCCCTGTGTTTTGATTATTATCATGTCAGTTAGATTATTTGGGTTTTGATTATAAGGATTATTATTAAATGCATATAGAAAGCAGTATTTGGGGTTTTGATTATTTGAATATTAGGAACAGGGGGAGATTGTTATATAACTTTTTGCAATTTCCTTCAAATAAACACATTTTGGATTCATAAATTTTCCTCAACATCTATCAATAGAAGGTTTATCCACAGCTTCAAACATGTTTCTTAAGTGGAATATTCATTCATTCACTAAAGTTTTTCTCAAGAGCATTAATTAAGTTTCTGCCTATGTCTACAGTGTCTACTGGATGTTCTGAAGTTTCTCAGGAGATCTGAAGGCTATTGAGATGAGTGTGCAAATTTTCTTTGCTCCTCTTTTATAGTATTGCTTTAAAAAATTTCAACATTTATGGAATTTATTTAAACTATGGATTCACAATGTAATCATTTCTAAGCTAATTAACCTGAAGCATATAACTGGAATTTTAAGGGGAGGTTTAAATTGTTTAAATTGCATTTCCCCACCTATCTTAGTAACACAGAGACCAACAGAGATCTTCTGATGCTATGAATCAAAACATGAAAATGGTGTTAAACTTTAACAGATTTGAGTGGCTATCAATCAACATGTTCAATTCCACAGCCAGCCATCCAGTTTATCTCAGTCACTTTTTCATTATAATAATACTTACCACATTATGTATTAAAGAATCCAACATCCTAATGGATTACATTTTCACTCATGCCAAAACATTGCCTACAGATCTTTGAAATTACTTTTCCTATGTTGAAACATCAGATAAACTTTAGCTAATTAAAGAAACTCAAGCACCAGAAATCAACACAAATAGAATATTTATTCGACTGCTATTGAACTAAGATCTGCTTTAAAGAGAAAAAGTAAGAAAAATTAACCTACTAAAATAAAAAAAAATACAAAAGTTCAGGTTCTTAGATTTTATTGAATTTAAATGGTATCAGCAAGAGTTCAACTTGGTTTTCTGAACACTGACAAAGTGCCAACAGTTCAAGCAAGTACATGCTTCATTATTCCACAAGAATCACCTGCACACGGTTGTTCTGTTTTGTTTTCATAGTAACAGGAACGTTTGTAAACACATTTCATGTAAACCTGATCAATCAAAAAATTCTGCTGTCTAATCTTTCAATATTATCACCTAGCACAATTTCACTATGCGATAAAATACACAGGGCAAATTCACTTTATCATATACCATGTTTAGTAGAAATACTGAAAGACCTGCTTAAAGATGTTTTCCAAACAGCTCCATTGGAGTGTCTCCAGTTAAAAAATCAATTAAGGGGCTGGAGAGATAGCATGAAGGTAAGGCGTTTGTTTTGCATGCAGAAGGATGGTGGTTAGAATCCTGGCATCTCATATGGTCCTCTGTGCCTGCCAGGGGCGATTTATGAGCATAGAGCCAGGAGTAACCCCTGAGTGCTGCCGGGTGTGACCCAAACACCAAAAAAAAAAAAAAAAAAACCAAAAACAATGAAATATCTAACTTGTGATGTCAATATGCCACCATTCCTGAAATTGTCCCCAAATCAGTTTCTTTAAAAAAAAAAAACACCATTGTAAAGCCAAACCAAAACAACAACAAAAAAAATCACCATTGTAGAAGCATAAGCAATATCTAAGAAGTCAAACACACAAAACACAATCAGCAGAGCAAACAGTACCAATAAGAAAGTATGGTACATATTTATATCTTACTAGTCAAAGGGGTTATGGCAGAAGCAAACTATTAAGTGAATGCTGGTAAATCCCTCCTACCTCAAAATAAAAATTCGCCTTGATAACCAAGATATTTTAGTGGTCAACAGGAATTTCCTAATAATGAAAAGAATATCTATTTTATTTGAACAGAGAGCATTCCTCTCTTGATAAACCATTGGCCTATATCCTAAAAATATAATGCAATCTACTCTTACACAATCCATTTAGTTGATATTCTGCTTTGGAACTCTAGAATACTCTCTGCATGTATTTTCACATACTCTTTACATGTTCGTGCAAATAGTTCAACTAACTTGGTCTGTATAAGGACAAGTATCACCAAATATCACAGTATCCCTGAAGGATATTTTGTAATAAAGTGAAATGGCCTTTTTCTAGGAGGACAGATCATTACAAATTTAATTAAGATGGGTCTTATTAATATTTCAAGTAATTTCTGAGCTTAATTATACACTACAAAAGAAACAACTGTACTGAGGAGAAAAATCAATAGCCCTTGACTAAGGCTCTGGGTATGCCAGAAAAAAAAAAAAAAAAAACACAGCCCTCTCGTGAATAGCCAAGGTCTAGCCTTGGGGGTGGGGATGGGGAGAGTAGCATATTTATTCGGAGGTAAATTGAGTTATTTTTAAAGTGGCCCAAAAAAAGAAAGGCGAAAAATCAGTTCAAATTTTCCATTATCATTCAAGTTCCGGAAACAAGCCTTAATTTTTTTTAAATTTTTTTTGGTAAGTGCCTGTAGGCCTAAGTTGCCTTGCAGCGCATAAGCCTTTTTGCAAAGCCAGTTGCACACAGAGCTTCCGGTGTGAATGCTAAACCATTACAGGTGTCTAGAAGCCTACAGCGAAAACCAGTATTACCAAGGGATTTCTCTGACTATCAGACCCCAACAAGGCAATTCCGGAATGCCTTAGCTCCTCCTTGACCTTTCCTAGGAGGTCTTTATCTAGGATTCTCTTCTCTGCACACCCTCTTTGGGGTCCAAGTGCCCACTTTCCCTGGGCATAAACGGCTTAGCTCCTGCAGTCATTTGGAGTTCGATGCTTCCAAGTCCGAGCGGGGAGGAGCCACGGGCAGAAAGAGCAAACCTTCCGGGCACCTCCTCCTCCTCCTTAACCCCACCGGGAGGGATCCAGGCCCTGAAGGGCACCAACCGGAGACACTTCCCCGACCTCCTAGAAGCTGGCTACCCTCTCCTTTTCCCTCTCCCAGGAGGGCTGGGGGAGCCGCGGCTCGCATCCTCTCTGCTGCACCGGCTGCGTTATGTAAGAGGGCCAGGACGCGGGAGGGAGGCA